>FJUW01000063.1:258956-325972 GCA_900074885.1 Rhynchosporium graminicola
CTCCTATAGATATAATAATATAGGCAGAGGTTAGAGGAGGCCCGGTTTCTTATCGCGTAGCACTTGAATTCGTTAGTAAGTATAATAGTTATAGTAGTACTAGTTAATAGTTAAAGCGATTCCGTACTACTAGTATTATAATACTAGTAGTTATAAGGTCTTCTTTACACTTAGATAAGCAGTCTCTAATTAGTCGTATACTTCGCGTATAAGTAGCGTGCGAAGGTATAAGACGTCAGGTACGATTAGTCTTCCTTTATAGAGTAGAAGATCTTTTTCTATAGTTAGTTTTCTAGGAGTAATAGAGAGAGCTTATTTCCGTAAAGCTTAGAGTAATAGCGTAGTACAATTAGCGTTAAGTACTTACTATACTATAGAAAAGACTAGCGATAAGTCAGCGACTTCTAAGGCGTTAATAAGCTTAAAGTTATCTATAGAGTCGGAGCTATTCCGGAAGTTACTTATAAGTAGTACTAGATCGATTTAGTCTTCGCGTAGTAGCTACTATAAACGCTAAGTTCTTTTAGCGTTATTCTAGTTATCTAATTTATCTGTTCTATAAGAGAGAGCGTTAGTAAGTAGATTATACTTCCTAGGTCGATAAGTAATTATAAAGTTATAATCTGCGAGTAGCTTAGCTTATTAGGCTTATCGTATATTTAGCTATTTAGAGGTTATAAAGTACTTAAGAGCTTTATAATTAGTAATAACGCGGATCTGATATAGTACGCCTGCGAGCTCAGATCTCTAGTTACTAAAAGATCGTATAATTATAAGTATTTCCTTATCGTAAATAGTATAATTAAGCTCGGTAAGTAGTATAGTCTTAGAGAAGTAAGCTACTAGGAACTAGTCTTCGTCATGCTATTACGATAGCACACCTGCTATTACTCTATTACTAGCGTCTATTTCGATTATATAAGGTAGATATTACTAATAATAGTAAAAGAGTAGTACCGAAGTAAGAGCGTACTTTAGGTAATTAAAAGTATCTTTATACTCCCTAGTGAACCGAAATAATATATTATTTTTAGTAAGTTATATAAGAGGTTTTATGATAATTCCGTAATCCTTAATAAATCGTTAGTAGAAGTTATAAAAGCCTAAGAACGATTATACGCCCTTAACTATAGTCAGGTAATTCTAAGATTATATAATATTAACCTTCTTAAGGTCTACCTCGATCCTAGAAGTAGAGATAATAAATCTAAAGTATTTAGTATAAGTAATATTAAATTCATACTTCTTAAGGTTAGCTTATAATCTAGCGTCTTATAATCGTTATAGTACCTTATATATATATAATTAATACTATAGTAAGTCGTTAGAGTAGATCAGAATATCATCTAGATATACTATATAGAAGTCGTCTAAGTAATCGAATAAGATATTATTTATATATCGCTAGTATATCGTAGGGCTATTAGTCAGACCGAAAGGGAGTACCTTATACTTATATACACTATAATAGGTCCGGAAAGTCGTATACTCTTCAGAAGCTAGATCTATTCGAATTCGGTAGAATACCTAGCGAATATCTAGTTTAGTGAATATCTTAGTAATAGAGATTCTAGCTAGCGTTTTATCGATTAATAGTAATAGATATTAATCCTTCCTCGTAAGGTTATTAAGTACGCGAAAGTCGATATAGAATCTTAGACTTCTATTAGCTTTCTTAACGAAAAGAATAAGTATAGCGTATAGTACTTAAGAAAGTTCAATAAAACCTTTAGCTAAGTTATTAGTAATATACGCCTTAATAACTTTAAGTTCTTTAGCCGATATCTTATATAAGGGGGAGTATTTAAAGTTCTTCTCAGCCCTTTCCTTAAGCTTAATTCAGTAATCGCATAAGTAATAAGGAGAGAGAATATCACTAGCTTCCTTAGAAAAGACGTATACCTACTAGCTATACTCGTAAGGGATCTATAGTTCTAAATCTAATTCGCTTAAGCTAATAGTAAATTACTAAGTAGTTTTATAACGTTCTGTAAAGTCGATAATCAAAGATATAATAGTAGTATCACGTTACTAAACTGCGATTCGGTTATTAAGAAGCTTATCTATCTCGTGAAAGGTAGTAGAGAAGATCTTATTATTAGAAGACTTCTAGCGTTTATATAAGAAATAGAAAGCTAGGCTACTAATTACGTAAATCTCTAGCGCAGGAAGCTCTAGAAGAGGTCTAAGCACACGAGGTGATCTTTATCGCTTCCGAAATATTATAATAGCTATTTTTATACTTTAAGTAGCTTCTATTAAGTCGCAAGATAGTATTCCGAGTAACTATTAGTCTATAGTATAAATTACACGAGCGTAGTCTTATACGTAAGTCTTCAACGTAGAGACTTCTAATTAGAGTTAAAGTAGAGATTCACGCGAGATATAAGCGATAATATTACTAAATTATACGTACTTTAGCTATATATTAGTAGTCTCTCTAGAGTATAAAGACCTCTCTTTACTACTCTATTCTCGTTCTTCAAATAATAAACACTTAGGCTTATCGTATTTATAATAAGTAGTATAAACGCCGGAGAAATAGTCCTAACTGATTAGTAATAATAATAAAGGGTTAGTTACCTATAGAATACTCTTTAAGGGAGAGTTTTAGATATTTTTATAGCTATAAGTCTCCCTAGAAATACGCTTCCGAGCTAGTAATAGTCGTTTAATAATAGAGATAGAGTTAATAATAGCTCGAATATTAATAGGAGAGTTAGCTACGCTTCGCTATTCCTTATACGCTTCCTAGAACTAATTAAGGCGTTCGTTTCGTTCGTTAGTGTCGTATTCGTAGCGCTAGTAGATATAGTATTTATATAAGTCCTTAATCTCGATCGGAGAGCTATAAACGTTACTGAGAGGAGTATATAGTAGCTAAATAATCTATCGTTTAGAGGCATCTAAGAGTACTTAATATTCCGAAAGCTAAATCCTTCCGAGTATAATACTATAGTTTCCGAGAGTAGTAATAAGAAAGGGAGTAAATACCTGAACGCGATAATCTACTATTAAATTAAGTATCGTATAGTAACTAATAGTACTATTATTAACGCTATTAAAGCCTTTAATAGGAATTACGTTTAGTAGAGAGTAAATTAAAGGTTTTAAGAAGAAGGAAAGGGATTTAAGAAAAGAATAATTAATAAAATAATATCTATTAGCTCTAGAATCGAGAAGTATAAGTAGCTTATATAAGAGTCTATTCTTAGTAAGAGTAGCACGTATAGTAAACGATTAACTACTAAGAAGCTTTATAAGGTTAAGATATCGTATATCTCGTATACTACTTAGGAAAGAGTCTTTCCCTAGGCGTAGTCTTTTACTAGCGGTTTAATATACTCTTAAGCGTTATTATACGTTTCTTTATTATTATTATCTTCTAGCTCGCTATTAATATTATTATTAGCGTTAATTATATTAATTCGATATAAAGTATTAGGTCGAGCTAATAATAAGCGTAAGTATAAGGTAAGCGTAAAGTAATAAGGAGTATTCGCCGGCGATTATATATAAGGCGTATTGTTTCGTATAGAGTATAGTACTTATTTACTAGTCGTACTAGTGTTCTCGGGCGTAAGAAGACTAATTTACGGATAAGAAGAGGAGTTAGTACTATAGCGCTAGAAGGAGGTATTTATAGGGCGTTCCCGAGTCGCGCTAGCTTTAGCTAAAGACTCGGAATAATAAGTCTTTTTAATAAATTAACTTTAGTCTTCAGCTTATATAGCCTTAACGTATTCTTCTAGTATTCTTAATATTCAGTACTATTAGAAGAGCTATTTCCGTAGCTATATAGGTAGCTTCTCCTATAAGTCCATTTTTAGAGTCGATTAATTATTTACTCTAGCTTTACGAGCTAGCGTATAAAACTCGTAATAGAAAATCAAGAAGGTCTACTTATAATCTATCTTTAGCGCGGAGTAGCTAGCTCTTATAGTTTATTAGTCGTATAGATTAGATAAGAAAGAGACGAGTTAAGTAATTATATCGAGTGAATTAATTATACTACTTTCTTTATTATATTCTAGTTCTAAGAATAAGAGTTCTAAGTAAGTTCTAGCTATTCCTTCCGTTTAGTTAAGTAACTAATCTTTATAATAATCTTTATCGATAAAGTAGCTAGAGTAGTACCGGAGGGCGTTATATATCTATACTTCCTAGAGTTTTAAAGAGTAGTCGATTCTATCAGAGAGCTTATTTAGAAGGTTCGGTATCTTCTCTATACGCGTAGTATATAATATTAATAATATTCCTCCGGTAGATTATTCTCGACGATAATTACTAAGCGTAAGAGTAGCGTTATCTTCTTTAATTAATAGTAATAGTATTATACGCGATTAAACGTTATTAAACGATATAGACTTAGTAGAGCGCTAAATAGTTAACTAGCGTAGTTCTAGGAACTCGTCCCGTAACTAGTATAGTTCTATAGATAAGTTAGCGTTTAATTATCTCTCCTCCGCGAGCTTCCTTTCTACCTCTTATAGCTAGTAAGCGCAGTCTTCCTATAAGTTACTTATAGTTACTATTAATATAAGGGTATTATCAGGGAGGTTTAGCGACTTAGTAAGTTCGTTAATTATAATAGGAGTTAGGGAGCTTAACTCGGACGAGGCGTTATCGCGAGTACTCTCTACTATAGAGAGAGGTAGATTATAGCGAGTATTACGAGTTACCGAAGAATAGAAAGTAGAGGGAGTCGGAGAACCGGTAGTCGATTTATCGGACTTAGGTTACTTCGGTTTAGGTACTATTCTTTAAGTTTATACTTAGTATAAGCCTTCTCTATATAGTATAGTCTCCTGCGTTTAGTAGCTCTAGGTATAGAGGTATAATATAAGTAGATATTTACTATCTTCCTAGATATAAGTAAAAGAGTTATAGATAATATAACGCTTACTTTAGAAAAGTCTTAAAACTACCTAAGTAATAAGACCTTATATTACTATGAATATAAAGTAGTAAGAATTACTTAAGAATCTATAACTAAGGAGTAAAGAAGTAGAGAGGGAAAGGAAGTAGATATATAAAAAGGGGCCCCTAAACTCTACTCGTGTAATCTCGCTTAGCAGTAAGTGTTTCTACTAATAGGGAGAAACCTCCAAACCTGACCAGTCGTCACATCGGCAATTGAATAGTAAATCAAAATCTAACTCTTATAAAGCAACTTCTTTAAATAGGAGATCTATACTAGTAAAGAATTAGCTAGAAAAAGAGTATATAACTATATACTATTAGATTAACCGTATCTAGCTACTACTACTGCTTAAAGCTCTTAGAAGAAAGAGCGAAAGGAGGCTATATCGATTCTTATAAACTCTCTCTCTATAGAGGTATATACTAATTATATTAATCAAGTAGCGACCTTTAACCTATATACTATATAGAGCGCTATTAAAGAAGAAGAAGGAAAGGTTATTATTAATAGAATCGCGCTATTAACTCTCCGGAAGGAGTCTCTTAACCTTACTTACGAACTATTAGAATCGATAATCGAAGAGTACGTAGCTCTTCTCTAGTAATACTAGCTTAAGCTTAAGGGCGATAAAAACTCTCTTATAGAGTAAGATATATAGAATAGACTGCTCGAATTACTACCTCCCTTTAGTATATAGTAAACCTTATTAATTACGCTTAGAAACTAAGAGAAATCACTTAGCGATACTATATATAAGCTCTCTAGTTATCTTAACTTTTCTGAAGTATAAATTAGACCTATATAGTCTACTAACGCAAACTACGCTACTAAGCGTAGTAGTGGAGGGAGAAGATAGAGGTAGAGGGAGAGGAGACTAGAAAAGATATACTAAGAGTGGAACTAGTAGAGGCAGTAGAAGTACCTGGAGAGGCAGTAGACGTAAGAAAGGCCGTAGAAGAGGCAGAGGGCGTATTGAAAAGCGTACTAAACTAGGGCGAAATCGGTATACTAACTGTAATAGCTAAGGTTATTAGTATACCGATTATATAGTATATTTAGCTAGGGATTTAGTATTAGTATAATTAAGCTTCTCTTATAGTATCGATATAATAAGTTATTTCTAATCCTAGCTATTCTATAATAATATACTATATTTAAGACTATATAGTACTATACTAATGGAGTCGTAAAGTAGAGTTACTTAGGCGCAGTCTATTATTAGTAATAGCTCGCCTTAGTTACTCTAATAGTAATTAATAAAAGGTCTAAGATCTTAGTTAATATACTAGTTTATAATTTCTATTTATCTATCGGTTTACTAATAGAAAGAGATAAAGAGCTTAATCTTAACTCTAATTATATAGTAAAACTCTTACTAGAATAATAAGATAAACTAAGCTCTTTAATTAGAAATAATTAACTTAAGAGTATATCTGAATTAGTATATCTATTAGATAAATAGTATAGCTATCTTATAGGTATTCATATTATAGTAATATAATACTAATATAAAGTTCTTACTTAAGTAATTAATAAATACTAAAATCTTATTATATCTTTAGTTATTAAGTAGGAAATCCTTAAAATCTATAGCTAGATACTATATAAGATAGCTAAGTACTATTTATAGATAAAGGAATCCTTACTATTTTATCTGCTTTAGATATAAGTACTAGTAAAAGTAGTAATTATAAGTATATCGTTTTATATCTAATACGAGTCCTTTCTAGTAGTAATAAGTAGAGATTGTTTCGATATTCCTACGAGTATTTAGATACGCAGAGGAAACTTAGTTATAGACTTCGCTAATTAAATAAGCTCATAATAAGATATAGTATTATATATAGATAACTATTATAAAGTAGTAAGTTTTTATTAAGAATATAGCTATTTTCTAATATATTCCGTTTATTAGAGAATAATTTTTAGTTAGATTAATATAATTTCTCGATTAGGTTAAAAGAGTTATATATAGGTTCTAATAGTATTTTAGTATCTAAAGATATTAAGTATATATATCTTATCTAATCGACGAAATATTTAGCTAATTCCGCGTTAATCTTAGAGTCTAAGTAATCTAGTAGTAATAAAACTTAAGATCTATTATCTTATTTATACTATTCTTATATCTTTAAGTCCTACTCTTTATAGCTGAAGATATTAGCTTTAGTATTATCTTTACTAAGTATATATATAATCTAAAAGTTAAATTCGAAAAGAAATTCTATCTATTTAGCTTACTTACTAGTTAGGACTTTAGTAATTATAAAGTACTCTAAGGATTAGTAGTTCGTATATACGCTAGTATAGTATTATAATAATATAAGTTCAGGTCTCTATTTCTAGAAGGACTTAATAATAGTATATAGTTCTTTATTACAGATCTCTTAGTGTAGTTCATATCTATTAAGAATATAAGAATAGAATCGACTTAGATACTACTAATTATCTTTATATAATTAGGAGATAACTCTAGCTATTATACTATTAGAAGTATTAGTTTCTAGTTTAGTCTATAATTCTAGCTTGAAATAGTATAGTCTCTGTGACGCTTGCTCTAGAAAGGTCTCAAAACTACCTGAGTAATAAGACCTCATATTACTATGAATATAAAGTAGTAAGAATCACTTGAGAATCTATAACTAAGGAGTGAAGAAGTAGAGAGAGAATAGAAGTATATATATGAAAAGGGGCCCCTAAACTCTACTCGTGTAATCTCGCTTAGTAGTAAGTGTTTCTACTAATAGGGAGAGACCTCTAAACCTAACTAGTCGTTATACTACCCCCCCCTCCGAAAAAAGCTCGCCCTTGAGCGTTAGTCTATCTCCTTATTACTATTAAAGTAGTCGTAATTATCAATTCTATCGTAGAAAGCTTTTAGCTAATTAGGTAGTCTAGCAGGAGGTCTAGCTTACGTTAGGTTATTAAGGTGGAATTATTATAGCTTAGCAGGAGCGTATTTAATATCTATAGCGTCGTATTATATAAGATCGACGTCTTGATTTAACTAGGAAACTCGGTATAAGAGGCTATTACGCTGCTTACGGCATGTAAGTATATCTTCGATCTCCTATTTATTATCACTAGTAATATTAATAAGTAGTAGAAGCAGTAAGGTTTATCCTAGAAAAAGGTCGTTTAGATACTTCAATAGCTTAGTAGAAGGGAATACGTTATATACTTTTATACTAGTAGGGAGCTCTAGGCGATAAGAGCTTCTGACCTTTTCAATTATATAGAAGGGTCTATTAGTCGGGAAGTCGAGTTTTTTACTAGGTCGAGTACTCGTAAAGTAGCGTATATCTAGCTAGATAAGGTCGTTTATAGTGAAATCGACTTCATAGCGTAAGCGATTATAGGATTAGGATATCTTAGCTTATACACGTTAGAGGCTAGATTAAGCGGTAGTCTAGGTATCGCGTAAGCGATTAGCGTAATCTAGAGCTTACTAAGTATTTAACTTATTAGTAAGCGTAGTAGAGTCAGGTAAGTCTTTCTAATTCTAATTAACGCGAGGTATATATCTATAAACGACTTTAAAGGGTAAGAGACCTCTAAGGGATTCGTAAGGGAGAGTTATCTAAGCGTAGTCTATAATAGGTAAGAATTCCGACTAGTTATCTTAATAGTAAGAGATAAAAGGTTATAATCTACGTTAGAGATATTAGTTATAGATCTCTATTTAGCTATCTATTTACAGGTAGTCTACTGCAGAAAGCTATCTTTTAGTACCGAGAATTATAATAACTATAGTCTAAAAACGGGAAACGAATTAAGGCCCTCTATTAGAGGTAATTATTAATAGAGCTCCGAAATAGCGGTATACGTAGTATAAGTAAAGCTTTATAAGGTCGCGCGTATCGGAGGTCTTTCGGTATAGAATACTAATTGCTTATTTGCTAAAACGGTTAATAAATATGAGAACGTTATCGTAGTCGTGTTTATTACAGTTGAAGCTATAGTAGTCAACTGTAATATGCTCCTATAGACGTGACGGTACAGGTAGAGGTTAGAGGAGGCCCGGTTTCTTATTACGCGGCACTTGAATTCATCAGTAAGTATAATAGTTATAGTAGTACTAGTTAATAGTTAAAGCGATTCCGTACTACTAGTATTATAATACTAGTAGTTATAAGGTCTTCTTTACACTTAGATAGGTAGTCTCTAATCAGTCGTATACTTCGCGTATAAGTAGCGTACGAAGGTATAAGACGTTAAGTACAATTAGTTTTCTTTTATAAAGTAGAAGATCTTTTTCTATAGTTAGTTTTCTAGGAGTAGCGGAGAGAGCTTATTTCCGTAAAGCTTAGAGTAATAGCGTAATACGATTAGCGTTAAGTACTTACTATACTATAGAAAAGACTAGTAATAGGTCAGCGACTTCTAAGGCGTTAATAAGCTTAAAGTTATCTATAGAGTCAGAGCTATTCCGGAGGTTACTTATAAGTAGTACTAGATTAATTTAGTCTTCGCGTAGTAGCTACTATAAACGCTAAGTTCTTTTAGCGTTATTCTAGTTATCTAATTCATCTGTTCTACGAGAGAGAGCGTCAGCAAGTAGATTATACTTCCTAGGTCGATAGGTAATCATGAAGTTGTAATCTGCGAGTAGCTCGGCCTATCAGGCTTATCGTGCGTTTAGCTATTTAGAGGTCATAAAGTACTTAAGAGCTTTATAATTAGTAACGACACGGATCTGATATAATACGCTTACGAGCTCAGATCTCTAGTTACTAAAAGATCGTATAATTGCGAGCATTTCCTTATCGTGAATAGCGTAATTGAGCTCGGCAGGTAATATAGTCTTAGAGAAGTAGGCTACTGGGAACTAGTCTTTATCGTGCTATTGCGATAGCATACCTGCTATTACTCTATCACTAGCGTCTGTTTCGATTATATAAGGTAGATATTACTAATAGTAGTGGAGGAGTGGTACTGAAGTGAGAGCGTGCTTTAGGTGATCAAAGGTATCTTTACACTCCTTAGTGAACCGAAATAATACGTTGTTTTTAGTAAGTTATATAAGAGGTTTTACGATAATTCCGTAGTCCTTGATAAATCGTCAGTAGAAGTTACAAAAGCCTAAGAACGATTATATGCCCTTAACTATAGTCGGGTAATTCTAAGATTATATAATATTAACCTTCTTAGGGTCTACCTCGATCCAAGAAGTAGAGATAATAAATCTAAGGTATTTAGTGCGAGTAACGTTAAATTTATACTTCTTAAGGTCGGCTTATAATCTAGCGTCTTATAATCGTTGTAGCACCTTGTGTATATATAATTAATACTATAGTAGGTCATTAGAGTAGATTAGAATATCGTCTAGATATACTATATAGAAGTCGTCTAAGTAATCGAATAAGACGTTATTCATATATCGCTAGTACGTCGTAGGGCTATTAGTCAGACCGAAAGGGAGTACCTTATACTTATATATACTATAACAGGTCCGGAAGGTCGTATACTCTTCAGAGGCTAGATCTATTCGAATTCGGTGGAACGCTTAGCGAATATCTAGTTTAGTGAATATCTTAGTAGTAGAGATTCTAGCTAGCGTTTCATCGATTAATAGCAGTAGATATTAATCCTTTCTCGTGAGGTTATTAAGTGCGCGAAAGTCGATATAGAATCTTAGACTTCTATTAGCTTTCTTAACGAAAAGAACNCAGCGACTTCTAAGGCGTTAATAAGCTTAAAGTTATCTATAGAGTCAGAGCTATTCCGGAGGTTACTTATAAGTAGTACTAGATTAATTTAGTCTTCGCGTAGTAGCTACTATAAACGCTAAGTTCTTTTAGCGTTATTCTAGTTATCTAATTCATCTGTTCTACGAGAGAGAGCGTCAGCAAGTAGATTATACTTCCTAGGTCGATAGGTAATCATGAAGTTGTAATCTGCGAGTAGCTCGGCCTATCAGGCTTATCGTGCGTTTAGCTATTTAGAGGTCATAAAGTACTTAAGAGCTTTATAATTAGTAACGACACGGATCTGATATAATACGCTTACGAGCTCAGATCTCTAGTTACTAAAAGATCGTATAATTGCGAGCATTTCCTTATCGTGAATAGCGTAATTGAGCTCGGCAGGTAATATAGTCTTAGAGAAGTAGGCTACTGGGAACTAGTCTTTATCGTGCTATTGCGATAGCATACCTGCTATTACTCTATCACTAGCGTCTGTTTCGATTATATAAGGTAGATATTACTAATAGTAGTGGAGGAGTGGTACTGAAGTGAGAGCGTGCTTTAGGTGATCAAAGGTATCTTTACACTCCTTAGTGAACCGAAATAATACGTTGTTTTTAGTAAGTTATATAAGAGGTTTTACGATAATTCCGTAGTCCTTGATAAATCGTCAGTAGAAGTTACAAAAGCCTAAGAACGATTATATGCCCTTAACTATAGTCGGGTAATTCTAAGATTATATAATATTAACCTTCTTAGGGTCTACCTCGATCCAAGAAGTAGAGATAATAAATCTAAGGTATTTAGTGCGAGTAACGTTAAATTTATACTTCTTAAGGTCGGCTTATAATCTAGCGTCTTATAATCGTTGTAGCACCTTGTGTATATATAATTAATACTATAGTAGGTCATTAGAGTAGATTAGAATATCGTCTAGATATACTATATAGAAGTCGTCTAAGTAATCGAATAAGACGTTATTCATATATCGCTAGTACGTCGTAGGGCTATTAGTCAGACCGAAAGGGAGTACCTTATACTTATATATACTATAACAGGTCCGGAAGGTCGTATACTCTTCAGAGGCTAGATCTATTCGAATTCGGTGGAACGCTTAGCGAATATCTAGTTTAGTGAATATCTTAGTAGTAGAGATTCTAGCTAGCGTTTCATCGATTAATAGCAGTAGATATTAATCCTTTCTCGTGAGGTTATTAAGTGCGCGAAAGTCGATATAGAATCTTAGACTTCTATTAGCTTTCTTAACGAAAAGAACAGGTATAGCGTATAGTACTTGAGAAGGTTCGATGAAACCTTTAGCTAAGTTATTAGTAATATACGCCTTAACGACTTTAAGTTCTTTAGCTAATATCTTATATAAGGGGGAGTATTTGAGGTTCTTCTCAGCCCATTCCTTAAGCTTAATTCGGTGATCGTATAAGCGATAAGAAGGGAGAATATCGCTAGCTTCCTTAGAAAAGATATATACCTATTAGCTATACTCGTGAGGGATCTATAGTTCTGAATCTAATTCGCTTAAGCTAATAGTAAATTACTAGGCGGTTTTGCAACGTTCTATAAGGTTAATAGTCAAAGATACGATAGTAGTATTACGTTACTGAACTGCGATTCGGTTATTAAGAAGCTTATCTATCTCGTGAAGAGTAGTAGAGAAGATCTTATCGTTAGAAGACTTCTAGCGTTTATATAAGAGATAGAAAGCTAGGCTGCTAATCGTGTAAATCTCTAGCGCAGGAGGCTCTAGAAGAGATCTGAGCATACGAGGTGATCTTTATCGCTTCTGAAATATCATAGTAGCTATTTTTGTACTTTAAGTAGCTTCTGTTGAGTCGCGAGACGGTATTCCGAGTAACTATTAGTCTATAGTATGAATTACACGGGCGTAGTCTTATGCGTAAGTCTTTAACGTAGAGACTTCTAATTAGAGTTAAAGTAGAGATTAACGCGGGATATAGGCGATAACGTCGCTGAATCGTACGCACTTCGGCCGTGTATCGGTAGCTTCTCTGGTGTTTTTATAGCTATAAGTCTCCCTAGAAATGCGCTTCCGAGCTAGCAACGGTCGTTTAATAATAGAGATAGAGTTAATAATAGCTCGAATATTAATAAGAGAGTTAGCTACGCTTCGCTGTTCCTCGTACGCTTCCCAGAACTAATTAAGGTGTTCGTTTCGTTCGTTAGCGTCGTGTTAGTAGCGCTAGTGGGTACGGTGTTTACATAAGTCCTTAATCTCGATCGGAGAGCTATAAACGTTACTAGGAGGAGTATATAGTAGCTAAATGATCTATCGTTTAGAGGTATCTAAGAGTACTTAATGTTCCGAAAGCCAGGTCCTTCCGAGTATAATACTATAGTTTCCGAGAGTAGTAATAAGAAAGGGGGTAAATACCTGAACGCGATAATCTACTATCAAATTAAGTATCGTATAATAACTAATAGTACTACTATTAACGCTATTAAAGCATTTAATAGGAATTACGTTTAGCAGAAAGTAAATTAAAGGTTTTAAGAAGAAGGAAAGGGATTTAAGAAAAGAATAATCAATAAAATAGTATCTATTAGCTCCAGAATCGAGAAGTGCGAGTAGCTTATACGAGAGTCTATTCTTAGTAAGAGTAGTATATATAGTGAACGATTAACTACTAAGAAGCTTCGTAAGGTTAAGATATCGCATATCTTATATACTACCTAAGAAGGAGTCTTTCCCTAGGCGTAGTCTTTTACTAGCGGTTTAATATACTCTTAGGTATCGTCGTACGTTTCTTTATTATTATTATCTTCTAGCTCGCTATTAACGTTATTATTAGCGTTAATTACATTAATTCGATACGGAGTGTTAGGTCGAGCTAACGACAAGCGTAGGTATAAGGTAGGCGTAAAGTAACGAGGAGTATTCGCTAGCGATTATGCACAAGGCGTATCGTTTCGTGCAGAGTATAGTGCTTATTTACTAGTCGTACTAGTATTCTCGGGCGTAGGAAGACTAATTTGCAGATAAGAAGAGGAGTTAGTACTACGGCGCTAGGAGGAGGTATTTATAGGGCGTTCCCGAGTCGCGCTAGCCTTAGCCGAAGACTCGGAATAGTAAGTCTTTTCAATGAATTAACCTTAGTCTTCAGCTTATATAGCTTTAATATATTCTTCTAGTGTCCTTGACGTTTAGTACTATTAGAAGAGCTGTTTCCGTAGCTGTGCAGGTAGCTTCTCCTATAAGTCTATTTTCAGAGTCGATTGATCATTTACTCTAGCTTTACGAGCTAGCGTACGAAACTCGTAGTAGAACGTCCAGAAGGTCTGCTTATAATCTATCTTTAGCGCGGAGTAGCTAGCTCTTGCAGTTTATTAGTCGTATAGATTAGATAAGAAGGAGACAAGTTAAGTGATTATATCGAGTGAATCGATTATACTACTTTCTTCGTTGTATTCTAGTTCTAAGAACGAGGGTTCTAGGTAGGTTCTAGCTATTCCTTCCGTTTAGTTAAGTAACTAATCTTTATAGTGATTTTCGTCGATAAAGTAGCTAGAGTAGCGCCGGAGGGCGTTACGTATCTATACTTCCTAGAGTTTTAGAGAGTAGTCGATTCTATTAGAGAGCTTATTTAGAAGGTTCGGTATCTTCTCTATACGCGTAGCGTATAATATTAACGATATTCCTCCGGTAGATTATTCTCGATAACGATTATTAGGCGTAAGAGTAGCGTTATCTTCTTTAATTAATAGTAGTAGTATTATACGCGATTAAACGTTATTAAACGATATAGACTTAGTAGAGCGCTAGGTAGTTAACTAGCGTAGTTCTAGGAACTTGTCCTATAACTAGCGTAGTTCTGCAGATAAGTTAGCGTTTAATTATCTCTCTTCTGCGAGCTTCCTTTCTGCCTCTTATAGCTAGTAAGCGCGGTCTTCCTATAAGTTACTTATAGTTACTATTAGTATAGGGGTATTATCGGGGAGGTTTAGCGACTTAGTGAGTTCGTTAATTATAGTAGGAGTTAGGGAGCTTAACTCGGACGAGGCGTTATCGCGAGTACTCTCTACTATAGAGAGAGGTGAGTTACAGCGAGTATTACGAGTCGCCGAAGAATAGGAGGTAGAGGGAGTCGGAGAACCAGTAGTCGATTTATCGGACTTAGGTTACTTCAGTTTAGGTACTATTCTTTAAGTTTATACTTAGTATAGGCCTTCTCTATATAGCGTAGTCTCCTGCGTTTAGTAGCTCTAGGTATAGAGGTATAATATAAGTAGATATTTACTATCTTCCTAGAAATAAGTAAAAGAGTTATAGATAATATAACGCTTACTCTAGAAAGGTCTTAAAACTACCTAAGTAATAAGACCTCATATTACTATAAATATAAAGTAGTAAGAATCACTTGAGAATCTACAACTAAGGAGTAAAGAAGTAGAGAGAGAATAGAAGTATATATATAAAAAGGGGCCCCTACACTCTACTCGTGTAATCTCGCTTAGCAGTAAGTGTTTCTACTAATAGGGAGAGACCTCCAAACCTGACCAGTCGTCACAGTCTCTATACTAATAATAGCTATTACTTTAGCTTATTAAAGAATTTCTTATAAATATTAGTGAAATTCTATAGTATTATAAGCCTAGTAAGTATTAAGAGAGGTTTAGTAATAAGGCCGAAATTCCGAATAAACTAATAGTAGAAGCTATAGAATCCTAGGAAGGATTTTATAGCTATTACTATTTCGGAGTACTTCTAGTTTACTAATAGTATTACTTTCTCATAATCTGTCCTGATTCTATTAATAGTAATAATATAACTAAGGTATTTAGTTCGAGTAATATAGAGTTCGCTCTTCTTAATATCTACTTAGAGTCTAGTATCTATTAAATATTATAATACTAACTTAATATACTCTTTATATTCTTAGAGCGTTTCTGAGTATATAAGGATATTATCTAAGTAAACTATATAGAACTTATCTAGATAATCTAGTAATATATTATTTATATATCACTAGTATATTGTGACGGGTTATATCTGTTAGTATGCTTGACGCCTGAGGCGTCTACGCTAGTACCTGACGTATTATCGTACGTGTTCTAATGCTACTGCTACTAGTAGCCGCGGTATTATCTTTTCCTCGAAGGGAAACCCTTATTCTTCCCTTCTCTCCTTAGTTAATTCTCCTTATAATATAGACGAGCTTTTATACTATATACTTTATATCCGCTTTATAATATTAGAATTAACTTATTCCTAATATTCTTAATTAAACGAAGAAGGATCTGCTTTCGAGCAGTAGATAATATAAGTACGTAAGAAAGTTAGTACCCTTGCCCTACTATTACTATACGTATACCTACGATACGAAGATAGACGCCTCGGACTATATATAGTAGGTCCGGCTATTTATACGACTACTATACGGGTAGTAACTATAACGACGCCAGAATATATAGTTTATTATAGCAGAAGAATAGCCCTCCTAGTAGCTATTAGATACCTTCGAGGTATAAAGATAATAAGTTACTAAGCTAGTAGTATAATATATAAATACGACTACTACTCTAACTAGTAGGATCGAAGATATAGAAGCACGACGAAATATATTACTAGTACTACTAGTAGTACTAACTCTTATCGATATAATACGATTAATAACCCCGGAACTACTTATGATAATAAAGTAATATATACTAAAACCCGAAAGGTTCGATAGTATTAACCTGGCTTTATACTTCTAATTCGAGGGTATCTTACGAGCGAAGCTAGAGATCGATACTACTGCTATTAGTAATAAGAGAGAAAGGATATAGTATATATTTAGCTATCTCTTAGGTGAAGCTATAGAACGAATTTACCCTTAGGTAAGTTTCGCTCAGAGGTAAGGGCAGTTAATAGTCGAAGGGCTATTTTAGCAGATAGCTATTACTTTTCGTAATCCTTATTACTAGTAGAAAGCTATAAGCTAACTAAATAAGATTAAGTAGAGAGCTTATCTTTTAAACGAGTTCCTTAATAATTTCAATTAGCTGATCCTCGAAGTAGAGAGATAGGACTAGGCAGATATAATTAAGAAGAGTTACTTGAAGGCTGCTATTACTACTATTCTAATCCGTAGTATAATCGGAATAAAAGAGGAATAGTTATATAAAGAGTATTATTTATAATTATAAATAGTTAGCGACTAGCTAACCGAAGTTAAGGAGCTATTAGCTAGAATAGACTAATAGAAGTAAGTATAAGGATAGTCCCCTGAGACGGATTAATATATAATAGACCTAATAGAGTAAGAAGTAACTCCTGCTATTACTATAGCTATAATAATAAGAAAAGAACTCTAATAAGTAAGTCCTGCTAAGATCGAAAGACAGAAATCGGAACGACTTTATCTCTATTATAGATAAGATAGATATATAATCTATAATTACTATACGAAGCTAGCTAAAACCGAGAAGAAGAAAAGCTATATAGTAATAGCTAAGATAAAGACGAAGAAGTCGAAGATAAAGGTAATCGAGATAGACGAATCGAGCTCTAAGTCAGAGAGCTCGGGAAAAGAATAGCTTCTATCGAAAATCGCTAATAGAAGTAGAAGAAAGTTAATTAGATAGTAATAATAGAAGCTTAAGATTAGTTTAAGGATATAATAAATAGATCTCTTTTCCTAGTATCTAAAATAATTAATAAAGAGTATTATATTAAAATACTACTTAATACTAGATACTTTTCATATAGTATTATTAATTCCTACTTTACTACTTACTATTACCTCTAGCGTTTCCCTGTTTTCCCTATTAAGATAAGTTCGTTCGAAGGGGAGAGAAGTCCTATTATAGAAGTAGTAGTTATCGAAATAGATAATAATAGATATAAGAAAGCTAAGGCTTTCTTCTATATAATACTACGCTTAGAAGACTATAATCTGATTTTAGAATTATTATAGTTTAAGAAAAACGATATACGTATAATTGTACTAAAGTTATAATATTACGTTAATACTATTATTATAACCCTATGTAACTGAGTATAAGAGCAGGACTACGAGCTAGACTGCTTCGCAGTATTAGTAGTAGTATTTAATAAGCTTACTCGAGGACGATTATATAAGAAGATATAAGTATTTATTATAAGTTTAGTAGATATCTAGAAAGCTCTTATATTAAAGATAAAGACTAACCTGCGAACGAAACTCCCTGATTAGCTATATAAGTACCTTAACTTATATAATAATAAGAAGGCAGATATATTACTATTACTATAAGGTTCCGGGATTAATTATAAGATTAAACTCGAACTATATAATAGTAAAGAACCTATAGTACCCTAGGGCTCCTTATATAATATATCTTATGATAAACTCTTAGTATTACAGAAGACTCTTATAAAGCTTCTTAATAAGGGATTTATTCGAGTTAGTAACTTACTTACTATTACTCTTATCTTATTTATAAAGAAACTAAGAGGTAAGCTACGATTTTATATTAATTATTATAAGTTAAATCGAATTATAAAGAAGGATCGATACTTATTACTACTAATCTACGAGACTCTCCGGAATATAAGGAAAGCGAAATAGTTTATAAAACTAGATATTATTACTACTTTCTATAAGATACGTATTACTATTAGCGATAAATAGAAGATAGCTTTTCGCACGAGATACGATCTATATAAGTAGCTAGTAACTCCTTTTAAACTCGCGAATACCTTAAGTATATTCTAATAATATATTAATTAAGCTTTATATGATTACTTAGACGAATTCTATTCTGCTTATATTAATAATATCCTGATCTAATTAGATAATAACTACTATTACTACCGAAAGTAAATAGCGAAAGTTATAGTAAGATTACGCGAAACTAAACTATAACTAGATATCGATAAGTGCGAATTCAAAGTATAAACAACGAAATACCTTAGGTTCGTAATCGATATAAAAGAGGGTATTTAAATAGACCCTGAGAAAGTATAAGCGACTCGAGAATAGGAACTCTCGACCTTAGTAAAAGAAGTACGAAGCTTCTTAGGATTTGCGAATTTCTATTAGATATTTATTAAGGATTACTCGACGATTATACTACTATTAATATAGCTTACTTATAAGGACTAGCTATAGTAATAGAACGAAGCTATAGATAAAGCGTTTAAGAAGCTAAAAGATATATTTACTACTAGACTTATACTAGCGCAGTTTAACCCTAACTAAGAAATAATACTCGAAATAGACTCCTTTAGATAAGTAGTAAGAGAGGTACTTATATAATTCGATAACTAAGGATATTTACGACTTTACGTATTCTTCTCGAAGAAAAACGCTCTAGCTAAATATAACTATGAAATCTATAATAAGGAAATATTAGTAATTATATATTACCTTAAGGAGTAGTAGTACGAATTGAAAAGTATATAAGAATTCTATATTTATACTAATTATAAGAACCTCGAGTATTTCATAATAGCACGATAGCTTACAGAATAGTAAATACGATAGTTATTATTCCTCTTATAGTTTAACTATACGATTAGTTATATCTTAAGAAAAGAAAACGAACGCGTAAACGCACTCTTATAATAAGAATAAGATATGCCTTATAGTATAGAAGATAAACGACTTCAGTATCGACTAGTCTAACTAATTAAACCGAAAGTACTATAAGAACTACTATTACTATAAGAGATAGTAGTAGTAGCTCTAGTTATAATACGATAAGATCGAAGACGCTAAGAAGAAGAAGAAGCCTCGCGACTATAGAATAAATCCCTATAAGTTAAAGAACTTGAAATAGTTAACGAAGCTGCCCCGGATAATAATACTACTGCTATTACCTCTATGCTACTTAAGGAACTTTAGTTATAAGTAGAATAAGCTAATAGTATATAATAAGGAGTAGCTAAGGTAATGCGCGATAAGCAGCGCGTATTCCCTATTACGCTAAAGTTGAAAATATTAGTATTAGAGTACTTACTATTAGGAGTAAGTAAACTATAATTCCGAGGCAGACTATAAGTACCCGATTCCGAAGAACTATATATAAAGTTAATTTAAGTAATATAAAATACTAAGATATATAGATATCTAGAACGAGATTCAACTGCTATTACTATAAGTCGATAGTTCTTCTATCTATAGATATCAGGAGATATATGAAGGTTTATTCGGAACTATAACGCTTATAGAAGGAATAAAATATAGCGAGACTAAAGGTAAGGATTCATTAAGCTATTACTACTACTAGACTAGATCTAGTAAGAAATTTCTATCGATTTTATTATCGATCTTCTAGAAAGTAAAAGATATACTAACTTGATTATAGTTACTAATTAGCTTAAGAAAGGAATTATATATAATAGATTATTATTAATTAACGTAGAAGCTATAGTAAAGTAGTTTATATAAGTTTACTATAGATAATACGTATTACTATATGTAATTATATCCGACCGAGGGAAATAGTTTATCGGAATATTATAAATATAGATATATACTTTACTAGGGATTACGCGACGCTTCTCTATAGCTTATTACCCGGAAACTAATAGCTCTATAAAGAGGATGAACTAGACGCTAAAGACGTATTTATATATATTCGTAGATTTCGTATAAGATATTTAGTTTAACGTACTACTATTAGTAGAAGTAGTAATTAATAACTAAGATACTATATTAATAGAAGTAAGCCCTTTATTTCTGACCTATAGTTACTACGTATAATATATCGATTTGAATATCGAAGACGAACCTACTATTACTACTAACTGCTTACTTATTTAAAAAGCAGATACGATCTTAAAGAAGCTATAAGACGCTAGGGAATAAGTATAGATAGTAATAGTAGTAGCGTAATAAGTTTAAGAAGAGGTTACTAATTACTACTACTAATAAGCCCTAGAATTTAAAATCAGAGATAAAATCTAGTTAAGTTTATAGAATATTTATACGAATCGACTCGCGAAGAAACTCGATGTAAAGTAAGCTAAGTATATAATACTCGAAGCAGTAGGATCGTATAGCTATTACTTAAATATACTGCTGGGAATATATAATATTTTTCATATATAGCTATTATACTTAGCTACTACTAACCTATTGCCGAGCTAAGTACAGGATAACTTATAGCTGCTACTACTGCTAGTAGCGGACGAAGACGAGTTCGAAGTAGAAGAAATCCTAGTAGAGAGATCTTTTCGAAGAGGAGCTTAAAGGAAAAAGAAATATCTAGTTAAATAGATAAGTTATATAAAGCTAATATAGGAACCGGAAGTAGCTCTTACTATTACTATAGTACTTAATAAGTAGAAGGAGAAGAATAGACTCGATAGCCCTAACTTCGAAACGGAAGGGAGGTAATATAATAAGTTATACCTGTTAGTATGCTTAACGCTTAAGGCGTCTACGCTAGTACCCGACGTATTATTATACGTATTCTAATGCTACTACTACTAGCAGCCGCGGTATTATCTTTTCCTCGAAGGGAAACTCTTATTCCTCCCTTCCCTCTTTAGTTAATTCTCCTTGTAATACAGACGAGCTTTTACACTGCACACTTTGCATCCGCCCCGTGATATATATTCTTAGTTTATTATAGAGCTTAAAGAGTAATACCTTATATTTATAAGATCTGAAGCTAGTTCGGAAAGTTATATACTCCTCTGATTCAGGGTCTATATAGATATAGTTAAATACTACTCAGATATCTAGTTTCGTAAAAACTATAGCTTTAGATATATAAGTTAAGAGCTTATCGATCTTAAGTATTAAGTATAAATCCTTTTAAGTAATTATATTAAGCTTATAATAATCAATATAGAACTATAAGCCTCTATTAGCTTTCTTAGTAAATAAGATAAGGGATACGAAGGGACTTTAGCTAGATATAATAAATCCTTTATTTAAGTTCTTTATAAGATACTCCTTATTTACTTATAGTTCCTCTATAGACTATTAATATAAAAGCGAATAGATATAAGATAATAATTCTTCTAGAATATTTTTATAATTATGAGAGAGATATGAAAGAAAAATATTAGAATCTCACTTAGAAAAAGCTTCTTTAAAGGTATAGTATTATTTCGATAGCTTTTTAACTATAAGTCGTTTAGTATTAGGATCCTTAAGAGAGTATTATCTAGATAATCTTATAAGATATAATCTATCTCGTAGATACTAAGAAAGAATAACTTAGTACTTTCGCATTTTATATTAAAGTAAAAAGCTATAGTATTATTTTAATAAATCGGAACTAATTTCTAAATCCTTAGGGACTAAAAGGAGTATTCGTAGTAAGGTTTCGGCGCGAGTACTTTACTTAATAATTTCAGAGTAGAAAAGGGTTCGGATTCCTTAATAGTAAGTAGGAATAAGTTAAATAGTAGGAATAATATATTAATATATCGTATCGCTACTATTTAGCGTAATAAGCGTTAGTTTAGCTAGTTTATAGTGGGATCCTAAGCGTCGATATTGATTTAGTAAAATCGATTAATATTAGGTTTATAAGATAGTAGAGTTATAATTATCTTCTTATTGTGTTAGAGAGTAGTTAGATAGTGTTCCGGCTATAGTAGCTTATAGTAGAACGTATCGAGTTTAACTTAAAAGTATTATATCTATTTAATACTAATAATTATATCTTATTAGCCTAAATCGAGAAGAATAAAAAGGCAATTATAAAAACGCCTACTATTAATAGAAAAGAATAAACGTATAAAAAAAGTAATATTAGCTCTAATAGACTATTATAAACTATATATTAGAATAGAATAAGGTAATACCTCGATTTTAATACTAAGAGCTTCTAATAGTTATCTAGTAAGAGTACGATTAATAAATAGATATCTATTTACTCTTGTATTAATTAAGCTATTTATAGAGACTTCTAGTCTATTTATACTAACTATAATCAGGTATATAAATTATTTATCTCTTATTAGGGAGTTAAAGTCGAGATTAGAGAAGTTATACTTATATAGACTTAGGAAAGAGTTTTTACTTAAGCCCTATTATTTCCCTCTTATATTAATTCAGATATAGAAGCTATATCTTCTATTATCTTCTTATTCGCTTCTTCCTCTTCTAGAAATTCGTCGATTAATTATATCTTAAGCGAATTCAGGTAATCTAGCTTAATATAGCTAAGTTATCTATAACTATAATACCTTAGAAGGTCTCTAGTCGAGGTAATAAGGCGTTTTAGTAAGTATAATACAGAGGGGGTACTAGCCTATACTGAGGTAGAGGTATATACGTATAGTATAAAGGTAGATTATCGAGAGGCTAAGCTTAGAGGCTAGTAAGAAGTAGAGCTAGAAGAAGTCGTAGTAGTAATAGTAAGCTTATAGTACTATATCTAGGCTATAGCTTTCTCTAGATAAGTACGCTCTAAGTTATAGTAAAATTCGATATCAAAAGAAAGAAGTAATCTAATTATAGAAGCGTAATCCTTATTCTATATTAATTTAAAAATAAGTACAACGATATAAGACTCGAGGCGGTATACGAGTAAGAATAAAATATGTAGGGAGGCTAAGAGCGATCTTATATAGTCTACTACTAAGGAAACAAAAAGATAAGGAAGAAGAAGAGAGATAGAGTATAAGGTACCTTATATATATATGCCGGTACTAGTCCGATACTATACTGACTCGGAAACTAGTTATACCGGGATACCTATGAACTTAGGCCCTAGTATCTATCCTTCTCCTTATATAATATTCAGGTGAGCTATCGTTATATTACCTTCCCCTTAAGAAGAGCTTAAGTCTAAGCTCGGAAGGTTATAGTTTATACTAGAAATTAGTCTTTATTATAACTATTTTCGTCGATATTCGCGTAATAGATACTAGCCGCTCTTTAGTAGTAGTAAATTCTTTATTAGATACTAACTAGTTATATCGCTATAATAGTACTATATTAGTCGTAGCTTCTAAATTAAGCGGTAAGCTATATTTACTTTATCTGTTCGCAGCGGGAGTCGAGTTTAAGTAAGGCATAAAGTATATAAAAGAAAGGGTTTATTAATATTAGAGCTTCTCTTTTTTAACTGCGATAACTACTTAAACTATAAGTTTACTCTCCTCAGACTATAATATAGTTCCTAGAGTAAGTATCGTTACTAATTACTATAGCAGTCTACAATAATCTTATATATTAATCGATCTAATTAACTCTTCTCTTATTATAAGTAAGTTTCCTGCTTTAGTATTAGGGATAGTCTTCAGGTAAGGTATAGGGGTCTCATAGATCTATAATACTGTCACGGGTGAATAATATATATACGAGGGTTTATAGTGGTATTTAATAAGTTCGATAAGGAGAGAGTAAGAATCTAACCGGAAGCCGCAAGAAAAGGTGCGTAGTGCTAAGGCTTAACCGAGCCTTAGTCAGCGAGTCGTGCTAGTAATACTAGTATTATAACCTAATAGCTTAACTCTTATATTACTCTCCTTCTCTCGCCTGTTTCCCGGCGGAGATTAATAGTAAATAGTCGTAGAATCCCCCTGTAGTTAATAACCGCGTTCTATTACTAAACGTTAGGCGTTCTCCTATTGTCATTCGCTTCCTTTATTATAAACCTGCTGTATTAAGCTAGCGCTCTGCCCTTATTATCGCTCGATCCGGCTAAGGTATTATAAAAGTATTATTATACTTCCTCCTATTATCGTTCGCTTCCTTTATTATTATCCCGCTATATTAAGCTAGCGCTCTGCTCCTATTATCGCTTAATCCGGCTAGGACGTTATAAAAGAAGAGCCTCTACCCCTTTAGATTTCTCTTCTTTCTTCTATATAATAATAATAACTATAGTAAAGTAAGTCCCCCCTCTCTTTCTATTAAAAGAAAAAATATATATTAAATATCTCGCTATTATATTATCAGGGTCTACGCTAAAACCGGCGGAGTTAGATATCTCTTATTATTTACTATATCGCTTATACCCTCTCGGGCTCTAATTATATCGACTAAGCTATAAGTACTATACTCTGCCTATTCTCGGACGGAATCCTAATAAACTTAGTCGAATCGCTCTTAATCTTATATCTATTATAAGGATAGGAAGAAGAATTACGAGAACTTATAAGTTTTTCCCGGATTCCGCGCGAAAACAGTTAGCTTACGTAATAGTCCTTAAATCTCCTATATCGCTTACTCCGTTTAGACTTATTCTACTAATACTAATAAGTAAGTACTATACTCCGCTTATTTTTCGTCGCCTTATGCTCTATTTAGAAATAAGGCTTATACTAATCTTATTAAGGTCTTAAAGGCCTAGAAAGCCCTTAAGCTCCTCTAATCCTCTAGTCTTCTCTTTATATAAGTTTATTTAGTCCCTACTTATTTCTTATTAGTAATTATATTTTTCAGTCCTTTAGCCTCCGAGATCACTACTTCTATTATTACTATTATCGCTTAATAGGGTTAAATATCGCAAGGTTACGTTGATCTTCAGAGTAAAGCATAGAGTAGTTGAATGATATTAGTTGTATTACAGTACTAATTACTATAGAGAGTCGACAGAAGATATTATCTAGGAATATCCGCACGGACTATGCACGTGACTACAGTCACCTGATCCATGCTAAGACCCATATCCTCGCAACACACCCCTCTGTAGAGATACTATAAAGTCGGTAACTTCTACAGGTACGAGTGATCTAATTTCCTGTAATTAGTCGATTTATACTATCGTATGCGTACGTATAGTAACACCCCTGGAGACTAGAACTATGCCTCGATATCACGTGAACTGGACAAATCCCAGGTTCCGTAATTCCTTCAAGATAGTTTGCCTTCCCGATTAATGTCTATACCCCTTATTCTAGGTATAAAACGGTCATATTCAGTATTACTATAAAGGCCTTAAGGTCTTATGGGCCAAGTAGTTTAGTGAAACCGTCTGCCGCGTTCTCTTTTAAGGGTATATACTAAGGGTCTAAATAACCTCTGGCGACCTCCTAGCGAAGGTAGTAGAATTTGATATCGATATGCTTAGTACGTTAGTGTAATTCAGGGTTCTCCGATAGAGATAAAGCTCCCTGATTATCGCACTGTATCTCTACACTCCTAGAGTCTGGCTTATTATAGCCTAGCTCCTTCAGTACTTAGCGTATCCATGAAGCTTCTCTAGTAAAGGCGCATATAGCTATATACTCTGCTTCCGTAGAGGTAAGAGCTATAGTAGTCTATCGCTTTGAAATAGCTAAGAAAACACCTCCTGTAAGGAAGAAATAAACTCCGGTATAAAAAACTCTATAAATTCGGTTACCGGCCTAATTAGAGTCGCAGAAACCTCTTAATTTCATCTTCTCTCTGTCGGTAACGTCTCCTCCGTAAGTCGTAGCGTAGTACTTCGTACCTTATAGGTAAGAAAGTACTCTCTTAGCGCTCGAAAGGTATTAAAGTAATAAATTTATAAGAAATTATAATAATATAGAGCAGTAGTATAGTATATCCCAGCGAGTATAAGCTAGGTACTATAAACTACCGTAAAGCTATTAATATAGCTTGATTTCTTATAGAGTAGCTACTCCCTTGAATTTAACTATAGAAACCTCTGAACTAGTAGTAAAGGGCGTATTAGCGCTCTTACAGTTAGTTATTCCAAATCGATCTAATATCTTATCGATATACGTATCTTAGTAAAGAGAAATCGTCTTCTTCTCTCTGTTACGTATAATTCTAACGCTAAGGAAGTATTTAGCTAGTCTAGCTAGTAGAATATCGAATATAGTAAGAATCTTCTTCTTAAGCTCTTTAAGAGCTATTCTAGCCTTTAAGATAACTAGAAAATCGTCGACATAAGTAACGATAATTATTCTAGTTTCTCAGTTAATATATACGCAATTATCAGTTTATAAAAGTATAAAGTCGATAATACCGAACTCCTTACGTAAAGTCTCTTGCTAGAGACATAGAGATTACTTCAGACCGTATAGAGCCTTTAGTAAGAGTATATATTTATCGTCTGTAAGTCTACGCCTAAATTATCTATAAAATAGCAGCAATTTAACATATATCTAGGTATCGGCTTCACTATATAAGAATACTATTACTATATTAAACTATTCGACTTCTAAGTCGTACTCCGCTATAACTACTAAGCCTATCTTCTAAGTAGAAGATTTATAGACTCCGGTATACGTCTAATCGTAATCGTAACTAAATCGTTACGTATAACTTTAGACTATAAATCTGACCTTATATTTATCGATTTTGCTATCCATATCTCTCTTAGTCTTAAAAACTAGACGAGAACCTAGTACTCTGCACTCTTTTAGCATATCAGAGCGACTTATAGTCTTCTAAGTCGACTTCTCTTCAAGAGATCGATACTCCTTAATTATAGCCTTCTTCCATTCTAGCTAATCAGCTCTCTTTATAGCCTGATCTAAAGTAGTCGGATTATCCAAGAATAGAGACTCTTCTTAAGCCGTATGAAAGGCGAGTCGATACTGAATAGTACTCTCTTATACTTCTTTAAGTAGTGAAATTACATAGGAGTAGCTGTTATTTAGTTCCGGGGTTGCCTCAGGCGTCGAAATTAGAGTCGGATTATTACGGCTAGAGCGTGTAGCCCTAGGGACGTACTCCGGCATATAGTTCTTAGATCCAGGAGGCTTACTACGCTTCTTTTATATAGTAATTTACTCCGGAATATCGACCTCTAGTGCTAGAACTTCGTCCTTAATTATGGATTCGGTATCCGTACTACTATCGACTTCTTCTTCCGAGACTATACCTATATCAGGAGTAGTAGCACTAGTAACCTCGACGTCTTGATTTTAACTCAAAGTATCGATAGAATCACCCCTAGTTTAAGGTACTATTATAGCGTCTTCTTCGTGAGGTTCTATGACTAAGCTATCTTTATCAAATCGTAGATAAGAGGTACGAACTACCTTTCTATTAACTAGGTATTTATAGATATTATAACCTTCAAATCCCACTAGAATACCCTTTTCAGCTCTAGGAGCTACCTTATAGCTCTAGACTCTCTTCTCCTTATCAATTAGTATAAAGACAGGATATCCCAATATACGGAGATACTTAATAGAGGGAGTATAGTTCACCCCTAGTTTAATATTGTCCTAGAAGTACTTAAAAGGAGTCTTCCCTTCTACTCTAGAAGTAGAGGTAAGGTTAGCGATATATATATAAGCGAGTAGAATTTCCGGCTATATATAGTCAGGTATATTCTAGTCCACTATAACTATACGTACCTTCTCGATAATCGTACGTATAGAGCGTTCAGCTCTTCTATCTTACTCTAGAGTATACGGAGTAGACTCCTCTAGTAGTATTCCAAGGTAATCAGTAAGCTCTTTTATCTAAGAGGGAGAGTACTCCTTACTCCTGTCATATCTCTATACTTTAATTTTACAGTAATTGTGACGGCGCATGATATACGTGGCAGATACGGGCCAGTATCGGTGCCTTAGGCATACCCTCCTTGTATATATAGAAGGTGCAGACTCCTTCAGAGCTCTGTATCTTTCTGTTTCCTTTGTACCAGACTATATAAGATCGCTCTTAGCCTTCCTACTTATTTATTCTTGCTTATATACTGCCTTAAGTCTTATATCGTTATATTAAACAGAAAGATCAAGACCGCCGGGGACAGTATTAAATAATATCTTACTTAGAAAACTCGATTCGGACGTACGACTTCGACTATTAGGGAGCTCTTCGCTGAGTTATCTCTACTTACCTTGGATTTTTGTACTTCGGAATCATACGGAAACAGTTAGTACTATTAATTACGAATTCGACGGTTAGGTTTTCAAAAGAGCCGAGATTCCAGAGATCTCTCGGATAGCTGGGAATTTGAATATAATTCAGCCTCAGAAGTATTAGTATTACTACGAAGTCACTCTCGGATACTTCGAAACTCGTTCCTTTATACGTACGAAGTAAAATAGCGGACGAATTTTAGGTGGAAACTTCCCTATAAGCCCTAATATTTATTATCCTCTTACTCGACTTTAACCTTCCGAAAGCAGCTCTGATAGCGAAAAACCTTACTTTTAGGCTAAGACGAAGTAGCTTATTACCCTAGCGGAAATTACCGGAATCCGACTTGTAACCCCCGTACCCCGGTATAATTTATCCCCCTCGGCAGAATCGACCTCCTTCTACTAGAAAAGAACATTTATCCACTAACCAGAATTAAACCTTCCGAAAGCAGCTCTGATAGCGAAAAACCTTACTTTTAGGCTAGGACGAAGTAGCTTATTACCCTAGCGGAAATTGCCGGAATCCGACTAGTAACCCAAATACCCCGGTATAATTTATCCCCCTCGGCAGAATCGACCTCCTTCTACTAGAAAAGAACTTTTGTCCCCTTACCTGATTTCAACCTTCCGAAAGCAGCTCTGATAGCGAAAAACCTTACTTTTTAGGCTAGGACGAAGTAGCTTATTACCCTAGCGGAAATTGCCGGAATCCGACTCGTAACCCTTATACCCCGGTATAATTTATCCCCCTCGGCAGAATCGACCTCCCTCTACTAGAACCTTTAATTTAATACTTTCTATATTTACTTAACGAAGATATCCGACTCTCCTTAATCTTTTGGCTTTATTAGAATTCGATTTGGACCTCTCTTTCTTTCGTAACCTTTAAGTATTTCAATCACTCGCTTAGCCTCACTTGTTTAGTAAAACTCGGTGTCTACGGTTTCGGTTTAATAGAAATTTGGAAGGTTGTCTTGATATTTGACTGCGTTTTATACTTACTTTGTTTCCTTTATTCGATTCTTCAAGGCTCGAGGGCGAGCTTTTGTCTTGGAAGGGGGTAATATGACGGCGTATGATATACGTGGCAGATACGAGCTAGTATCGGTGCCTTAGGTATACCCTCCTTGTATATATAGAAGGTGCAGACTCCTTCAGAGCTCTATATCTTTCTGTTTCCTTCGTACCAGACTATATAAGATCGCTCTTAGCCTCCCTACTTGTTTATTCTTGCTTATATACCGCCTTGAGTCTTGTGTCGTTACAGTAATACTATATTTCGGCTAACTTAATTAGCTTTTGATTAGCTAGGTATATATCCGACTTCTTAGCGTAAGTAAAAGCCCACTTTCTAGTCGAATAGGCGCATGAGAAGATAGAGGCATAAGAGTAACTATTTAGACCCTTAGGTTTAAGATATACTATATCTACATGGATTTCATCTATCGATCTAGTAGGTCGGGCACGTGCTAACACCTTATTAACCTTCCGAATAGGTCGGCCTTTCTTATATAGTACGTAAAGGCGAGTTCTACTAGTCTTAAGCTCTATAAACTTCATACTAGTAACTATAGATTAAGTATATCGTACTACGTTAAAGCTAGCGTGATACATACGTCTATGCTAAAGCTCTATATCGACTGTAGCTTGCTCTACTGCTGCAGGTAAGCTCAAACCCGGAAGGCTAGCGTACCCTGCGCCGGAGGTCTCTTCTTTAATAATAAATAGATTCTTATTAATTATATAGATCTCCTTCTCCTTAGACGTATAGAGAACAGAACTGCGTAAATAACCTCCTAACTTATTCAATTTAGAACCGGAGTATAAGTAGACTAGAGACTGCGGGATATATAGTGTATTATAGCACTTTAATACGCGCACTATACTGTCGGTCTTTATCGCCTTAATCGTATAACTTCTAATCCCGGTAGGGCGTAACGGCCTATTAACGGTAAGTATATAGGGTAAGTCGTCTTTTAGCGTATATAAGGTAAATTTAGAAAGGTCGTTAGATATATACTCCGTAGCGCTGGTATCGAAAAGCTATCGTGACTTATTATAGTAAGAGAATATAGCTATAGAAGCTGTAATAGTAGGGAAACACAGTAAAAGGGCTGCGCCGAAGATACTACTATCGTCGGAATCGTTATCCTTCTTCTTTCTACTACTAGTCTTCTTCTTATTAGTCTTATTAGTCTTACTCTCTCCCTCTTTCTTCTTTAGCTATTCGGCATGCGGGATCCACTTCTTTCTAGACTTCTCCTTAAACTCTTTCTTCTTCTACTTATTAATAATAAAACAGTTCTCTGGAGTATACTTTAGCGACGTCTGTTTATAGTACTTATAAGTCGGCCTAGTTTGATCTTTACTAGCTAGCTTAGTAGCTCCTCCGCCGCTTCCTTTCTTAGGCGTAGACTTATTGCCGTATAGAGCTTAACCTGCCATCTTTCCGGTAGAATCACTCGCTCTTATCTCGTTAGTAATATCTTCGATTAAACTGACTAAAGTCACTCCTAATTTAGCCTTCTCGGTCGTATCTAGGTTATTACTAGAAGAAACTCTTAAGAGAGAACGTTGTTTTTCAGCCTATATAAGCTACTTCTCTGAAACTGTAGTAATAAATATAATTAGATACTATACCGGAGGTAGAGCTATTATTAAAGTCTCTGTGACGACAGCTCACCTGAATGTCATATGAGAAGAAGGATAGATAATAGGGCCCGAGTTCACAGGTATCCCGGTAGAACTAGTATCTGACCCGGTATAGTATCGGACTAGTACCGGCATATATATATAAGGTGCTTTATACTCTATCTCTCTTCTTCTTCCTTCCTTATCTTTTTGTTTCTTTCGTAGTAGACTATATAAGATCGCTCTTAGCCTCCCTACTCGTTTATTCTTACTTATATACTGCCTTAAGTCTTATATTATTATATTAAACAAAAAGATTAAGATAGCCGGAGATAGCTTACTATAATATCTTACTACTAAGTTAGTTATTCGATAACTACTCGTATATAGCCGAGATACTAGAGATCTCTCGGATAACTATGAATCAGGGTTTAATTTAGCTTATTATAAATAGTATAATAGAGGAGGTTTTCGCTAATACTCCTTTAATAACCCCCTTAGTATAAAGGAATTATAGATAGATTTTAAAGAAGGTATAATAAATACCCCGGAACTTTAACCTCTATATATCGCTACTGAAATAGCCCTGATATACCCCTTTTTAAGCTACTATTATAGCTCTTAACTAATAAACTAGAGACCTCTCTAGTTCTAGGAGAACTTAACGCGATCCTCCTCGCTTTACCTCCGAACTTAATCTATTATACTTTTTCTTACTTTAAATATCTCTTACCTTAGAGAACGTTAATACCTTATTAAAGAAGTACCGACTAAGAGAGAAAGGAAAACAAAAGCGAAATTCACTAGGAGTATAATCGCTAAGTACTCCTACTATTATAGGTGACTCGAACCTGATCTATTCCCTCTTATAACGATTAGTAGACTAGGAGGAAAAGAATAACTCTCTAGAAGATACTATAGATAAACTAATCTCTATATAAGATAAGTTCCTTATAAGGGTCCCTTACTTATCTTCGACTCTCTTACTAGAACTAATACTATAATCTCTGCGTATAGCGGAGTTTAATAACTTAATAAACTCTATTCCGATACGTAGTACTGAGAGAGAGGATACTATTCCTAATAAACTATCTCTCTCTTCTAGCGCCGAATCAGTAGAGTTACGCCCTAGGAAGTCTTATCTTACTAAGAAGATCCTGCCCCTAGATAATAGATCGGACTTTACTTTCCTCTAATAGAGAGTATTAATATAAGACTAGCTAGCTATAAACGCTAACTATTACTTTATAGACTTCTCTCGGCGCGTTCTTATATAGGAGCTAGTTACTAGATTAGCTAAGGAGTATCTTACGCCTTAGTACCTCGCTAACGAGTTTAAAACTAGCGATAAAATAATCTCCTTATTAGAAGGGAACTTTCTTACTAGTTTAGAGGAAGACGACTACTATAACGCTTTCTACTGCCTGGAAATATAATAACCCGGCTATATACGCGAGACCTTCGCTGAGTTTCGTAGTCGATTTTAAAGCGCTACTATCTAAGGTAAGGTTAAAAAGAAGAAGTAGTTCTTCTATATATAAGATAAGATTATACTATCCTTACGCGCTTTAACTCTTATTATTAAACTAACGTAGAATAAGGACTACGCTTCTATAGTTAGATCCTTACTTTCTTTTGATACTAAGCGTCGCTATAACTTAGAACGTACCTATCTTAAGAAAGCTACTGCTTAGGTATAATACTATAAGCTTACTATTACTACTACGACTACTACTAGTTCTACCTCTTACTAATCCTTAAGCTTAGCTCCTTAATAAACTACTCCTATACTATATGTATATACCTCTACCCTAGTATAGTCTAGTACTCCCTCCGCGCTAAAACGCCTTACTACCTCGACCGGAGAACCCCCTAGGTATTATAGTTATAGATAGCTTAGTTATATTAAGCTAGATTACTCTAACCCGCTTAAGGTTTAATTAATCGACGAATTTCCGGAAGAGGATTAAGTAACTAAAGAAGCAGTAGAAAATATACCCTCCGAATCTGGACTAATACTAGAGGGAAATAATAAGGCCTAGGTAAAAACTCCTTCCTAGGTCTATGTAAGTATAATCTCTTTAATCTAGACCTTAACTCCCTGATAGAAAGTAAGTAATTCATATACTCGACTATAGTTAGTATAAACGAGCTAGGAGTCTCTATAAATAGCCTGATTGATACTAGAGCGAATAGTTATCTATTTATTAATCGCACTCTTACCGGATGACTATTAGGGGCCCTCGGTATCAAAATCGAGCTACTGCTTTATTCTATTCTAATACGTAGTTTCTAATAGTCTATTAGAACTTATATTACCTATTTTATATATTTATACTTTTCTATTAATAATAAGCGTATTTATAACTGCCCTTTTGTTCTTCTCGATTTAGGATAATAAGATATAATTATTAGTATTAAATAAATACGACGATTTCAAGTTAAGCTAGATACGCTCTACTATAAGCTACTATAATCGGAACGCTATCTAGCTACCTTCTGATACGATAAGGAGATAATTATAACTCTATTGCCTTATAAACCTAGTATTAATCGATCTTACTAAATCGATACTAACGCGCGGGACTTAGCTATAAACTAGCTAGACTGATACCGATTATACTAAATAATAGCGATATAGTATATTAACGTATCGTTCTTACTCTTTAACTTATTTCCGCTTATCGCTAAGGAATCCGAACTCCTTTCCGCTCCGAATTCATCGAGAAAAGTACTTACGCCGAAACCTTACTATAAGTACTCCTCTTAACCTCCGAGGATCTAGAAACTAGTTCCGATTTACTAAATTAGTACTATAGCTTTTTACTTTAATATAAAACGTAAAGGTTCTGAATTATTCTTCACTAGTATCTACGAGATAGACCGCCTCTTATAAGACTATCTAAATAGCGACTCTCCTAAGGATCTTAATACTGAACGACTCGTGGCCGAAAAGCTACCGGAATAATACTATACTCTTAAGGAAGCTTTTTCTAAGCGGGATTCTAATATTCTTCTGCTATATTACTTATATAATTATAAAATCATTCTAGAAGAACTATTACTTAACGTATATTCGCCCCTATATTAGTAATCTATAGACGAACTATAAGTGACTAAGGAGTACCTTATAGAAAACCTAGATAAGGGATTTATCGAATCTAGCTAAAGTCCCTTTATATTACTTATACTATTCGTTAAGAAGGCCGATAGAGGATTACGCTTCTATATTAATTATTATAAGCTTAATACGATCACTCGAAAGGATTCCTACTTAATACCNCTCGATTTAGGATAATAAGATATAATTATTAGTATTAAATAAATACGACGATTTCAAGTTAAGCTAGATACGCTCTACTATAAGCTACTATAATCGGAACGCTATCTAGCTACCTTCTGATACGATAAGGAGATAATTATAACTCTATTGCCTTATAAACCTAGTATTAATCGATCTTACTAAATCGATACTAACGCGCGGGACTTAGCTATAAACTAGCTAGACTGATACCGATTATACTAAATAATAGCGATATAGTATATTAACGTATCGTTCTTACTCTTTAACTTATTTCCGCTTATCGCTAAGGAATCCGAACTCCTTTCCGCTCCGAATTCATCGAGAAAAGTACTTACGCCGAAACCTTACTATAAGTACTCCTCTTAACCTCCGAGGATCTAGAAACTAGTTCCGATTTACTAAATTAGTACTATAGCTTTTTACTTTAATATAAAACGTAAAGGTTCTGAATTATTCTTCACTAGTATCTACGAGATAGACCGCCTCTTATAAGACTATCTAAATAGCGACTCTCCTAAGGATCTTAATACTGAACGACTCGTGGCCGAAAAGCTACCGGAATAATACTATACTCTTAAGGAAGCTTTTTCTAAGCGGGATTCTAATATTCTTCTGCTATATTACTTATATAATTATAAAATCATTCTAGAAGAACTATTACTTAACGTATATTCGCCCCTATATTAGTAATCTATAGACGAACTATAAGTGACTAAGGAGTACCTTATAGAAAACCTAGATAAGGGATTTATCGAATCTAGCTAAAGTCCCTTTATATTACTTATACTATTCGTTAAGAAGGCCGATAGAGGATTACGCTTCTATATTAATTATTATAAGCTTAATACGATCACTCGAAAGGATTCCTACTTAATACCTAGGATCGATAAGCTCTTAACTTATATATCTAAAATAGTAATCTTTACTAAACTAGATATCCGGGTAGTATTTAACTATATCTATATAGACCCTGAATCCGAGGAGTATATTACTTTCCGAACCTGCTTCGGATCCTATAAATATAAAGTACTACTTTTCAGGCTCTATAATAAACTTAGTATATACTAGCGATATATAAATAATATACTATTAGATTACTTAGATAATTTCTATATAGCTTACTTAGATAATATCCTTATATACTCGGAAACGCTCTAAGAATATAAGGAATATGTTAAATTAGTACTATAACGCTTAATAGATACCGGACTTTAGGTAGATATTAAGAAAAGCGAATTCTATATTACTCGGACTAAATACCTCAGATATATTATTACTACTAACGGAATCGAGCTAGATCCTGAGAAGGTAATACTATTAGTGAACTAGAAGTACTCTAAAATAATAATAGCTATAAAATCCTTCTTAGGATTCTATAAGTTCTACTATTAATTTATTCGGAATTTCGGCCTTATTACTAAACTTCTCTTAGTACTTACTCGGCCTATAGTACTATAGAATTTCACTAACGATTATAAGAAGTCCTTTGATAATTTATATTAATAGCTATTATTAGTATAGAAACTATATTATTTCGACCCTGAATTATAGATTAAACTAGAAACTAATACTTCCGACGGTATAATAGCTAGAGTTATCTCCTAATTATATGAAGATAACTAGTAGTATCTAATTAGATTCTACTCCTATGTTCTTAATAGATATGAACTAAACTAGGAGATCTATAATAAGGAGCTATACGCTATTATTAAGTCTTTCCGGAAATAGAGACCGGAACTCATATCTCTATGATACTATACCGGCGTATATACGGACTATCGATCCTTAGAGTACTTTATAACTACTAAGGTCCTAACTAGTAAGTAAGCTAAATAGATAGAATTCCTTTCCGAATTCAACTTCTAAATTATATACACGCCTAGTAAAGATAACGCTAAAGCTAATATCCTTAGCTATAGAGAATAAGATCTAAGGATATAGGAATAATAGAAATAGGATAGTAGATCTCGGGTTTTACTACCTCTAGACTACCTAGACCTTAGGATTAACGCGGAACTAGCTAAGTATTATATCGATCAAATCAGTTATATATGCCTAATATCGCTAGGGACTAATACGCTACTGGAACCCGTATATAATTCCTTTAATTTAATCGAGAAACTATACTAATTTAACTAAGAATCGTTCTCTAATAAACGGAACATATTAGGAGATAGCTATATTATTAACAATAGTTTATTACTTTATAATAGTTGTCTATACGTATAACGCTATATCCCGCTATATACCTGTTTAATCAGCGAAGTCTACGATTAAGTTTCCTCTGCTTATCTAAATGCTTATAAGACTACCGAAATAATTTCTACTTATTACTACTAGAAAGGACTTGTATCAGATATGAAATAGTATACTCGTAATTGCCGCCCCTATTAGTACTCTTATCCGAAGCAAACGAAACAGTAAGGATTCCTATACTTATTACTAGTACTTAGCTACCTTATGCAGTACCTAGCTATAGATTTTAAGGACTTCTTGCCCGATAACTAAGGATTTAATAGGATATTAGTATTTATTAACCGCTTAGGGAAGGACTCCGTATCGATACTATACTACTATAATATCGATACCCGCGGGATAGCGACGTTATTTATCTAATAGATATATCGTTTCGGATATACCCCTAAGTTAATTATATCTGACCGAGGAGCTTAGTTAGTCTTATCCTTCTAGTAAGAGTTTTACTATATAATTAGAGTTAAGGTTAAGCTCTTTACCTCCTTCTTCTAGTAAACTGACGGATAAATAGAGATTATGAATTAGTATATTAACTAACGCCTTAGACCTTTCGTTAATTACTACTAGAGTAACTAGGGCGAACTACTACTAATAATAGACCGCGCCTAAGTAACCCTGCCTTATAACTCTATTAGTATAGCGCCTTATACCTTTAAATATAGTATACTACTACGGAATAGCTAGGACTAGAAGTAACTTACCGGATTAATACTATAAGAGAAGCTTAACTATATCGATACTAAATCCCTAGCTGAATATGCTAAATCTGCTATCGAGATTACAAAAGCTAATATACTAGCTACTTAGTATAAGATAAGCGCTATAACTGACCCGAAACAGCGTAATATCGACTAGGAAGTTAGAGATAAGGTATTTCTCTCTATAAGGAACCTTAAGAATCACTAGCTAAGTAAGAAGCTATCTAGTCTCTAGGCAGGACTATACTAGGTCCTAGCTAAGATCGGATACTCCTATAAGCTAGATTTGCCCCCGGGATCTTCTATATACGATATATTCGCCTCCGAATTACTCTTTAAGGACACGGAAAACATATTAATAAGCTAGGAGTTAATAAACATACACCAAGAGGTTATTACTACTTAAGAAGAGTAAGAGTTATAAGATATACTCGCTATATAGCTCCTAAGAGGTAATCTAAAGTATCAGGTTAATTAGCTAAGCTATAACCCGGACCTGACTTAGTATAACGCTTCCGATCTAATAGGTATTCCGTATAAGCTCAGAGACTTCTATGCTACTAACCTAAGTAAACCTAGACTTCCGCGTAGACTAGATTAGTAGATTAAGGCCTAGGAAGACGGAATAGATAACTATAGTCACTTAGAGGATAATAAGCTATTATAGTTACTAGGATTAGAATTTATTACTAAGGATAATCTCCTGATTATACTCTATAATAACGCTATATCTAAAACTCTACTTCTTTAACTACTTCTACTTTACTAGCTTTCTTCCTTAAGTTCTCCGGAGTTTCTAGTAAATCTGGAATATCTAGAACCGGAACTATTATATCTAACTCCTTACCTAAATCTGCTAACGTAGCCCTAGTAGTAGACTAAGTATAATAGCTAATCCTACGGGCTTTCTTCTTTAGAGAGGGTCCAGGAGTATCTAGATCTGACGCTATCTCTGAACTAGAAGGCAAATTCCTCTTTCCCCTAGTATCAGATATTATAGCTTTAAATATAGCTTTCTTCGCAAATTCCCGTATAATACTATTTAACTCTTTCGTCTACTTTAATATCGTTTATACTATTAACCCAGACTTCGCCGAATCGACTATTAGAAGATCTAAATCCTATATCGCGTTAGTATCGTACTAGTATCTGAGGGTTCAAGATCGCAACTTACTGCCTTAATAAACTCTAACTCCTTAAATACTTTCTCTATAGAACGCCTTAAAGCCTAAGTCTCTGCTAATTATATAGTAGTAATCTCTAACGTAGTAGTAGAAGTAGCAGATTTCGCGAGACGATAGATCTAATTAATAGCTTTATAAGTAGCTACGATACTACCCCGATTCAGCTCCGCGTCCTTAGCTTCGCCGCTAGGAAGTAAACCGGATAGAATAGTATACTCCGTATTAATATAGTTAAGTAACTATAACGTGTTAGTATATATAACTACGTTCAGGTTCAAGTAACTTATATACTTATAACTACTCTTTAACGCCGAATAATACTTATAAAGCTTAGAGTTAAGCTTATTAAATAAGTATAAGAGTTCTAAAACAGGAGTATTATTATATTTTATTTTAAGGAAAGCGCGAATATATCGCAAGTAATATATACGATACGCCGCCGAAAGAGTACCGGCAGGAACTAGTAAAGGCACTATAGGAGTCAGCGTTATAGATCCGTGAAACCCTTATACCGTACTTAAGGACTATCCCTAAAACTAAGATAGGAAACTTACTTGTATTAAGAGAAGAGTCGATTAAGTCGATTAATATATAAGATTACAGCAGACTACTATAGTAGTTAGTAACGATACCTACTCTAGGAGCTATATCGCAGTCTAGGGAGAGTAAACTTATAAGTTAAAGTAGTTATCGCAGTTAAGGAAAGGCTCTAATATCAATAAACCCCTTCCTTTATATACCTCACGCCCTACTTAAACTCGACTCCTACTATAAATAGATAAAGTAAATACCGCTTACCGCCCGATTTAGAAGCTACGACTAATATAGTACTATTATAGCGACATAACTAGTCAGAACCTAATAAAGAATTTACTACTACTAAAGAGCAGCTAGCGCTTATTACGCGAATATCAACGAAAATAGTTATAATAAAGACTAATCCTAGTATAAACTATAACCTTCCGAGCTTAGGGTTAAGCTCTTCTTAGGGGAGGGGTAATATAACGATAGCTCACCTGAATATCACATAAGAAGAAAGATAGATAATAGGGCCCAAGTTTATAGGTATCCTAGCAGAACTAGTATCCGACCCGGTATAGTATCGGACTAGTACCGGCGCATATATATAAGATGCTTTATACTCTATCTCTCTTCTTCTTCCTTCCTTATCTTTTTGTTTCCTTCGTAGTAGACTATATAAGATCGCTCTTAGCCTCCCTACTCGTTTATTCTTACTTATATACCGCCTTGAGTCTTATATCGTTATAATCTAAGGGTTCAAGATTGTAACTTATTGCCTTAATAAACTCTAACTCTATAAATACCTTCTCTATAGAACGCTTTAAAGCCTAAGTCTTCGCTAATTATATAGTAGTAATCTCTAACGCAGTAGTAAGAGCAGCAGATTTCGCGAGACGATAGATCTAATTAATAGCTTTATAAGTAGCTACGATACTACCCCGATTCAGCTCCGCGTCCTTAGCTTCGCCGCTAGGAAGTAAACCGGATAGAATAGTATACTCCGTATTAATATAGTTAGGTAACTATAACGTATTAGTATATATAACTATATTCAGGTTTAAGTAACTTATATACTTATAACTGCTTTTTAATACTAAATAATACTTATAAAGCTTAGAGTTAAGCTTATTAAATAAATATAAGAGTTCTAAAATAAGAGTATTATTATACTTTATCTTAAGGAAAGCGCGAATATATCGTAGGTAATATATACGATACGCCGCCGAAAGAGTACTAGTAGGAACTAGTAAAAGCACTATAAGAGTTAGCGTTATAGATCCGTGAAACCCCTATATTATACTTAAGAACTATCCCTAAAACTAAGATAGGAAACTTACTTATATTAAGAGAAGAGTTAATTAGGTCGATTGATATATAAGATTACAGCAGACTACTATAGTAGTTAGTAATAATACTTACTCTAGAAGCCGTATCGCAGTCTAAGAAGAGTAAACTTATAAGTTAAAGTAGTTATCGCAGTTAAAAAGGAAAGGCTCTAATATTAATAAACCCCTTCCTTTATATACCCTACGCCCTACTTAAACTCGACTCCTACTGCAAATAGATAAAGTAAATACCGCTTACCGCCCGATTTAGAAGCTATAACTAATATAGTACTATTACGGCAACGTAACTAGTCAGAACCTAATAAAGAACTTACTACTACTAAAGAGCGGCTAGCGCCTATTACGCGAATATCGTCGAAAACAGTTATAATAAAGACTAATTCTAGTATAAACTATAACCTTCCGAGCTTAGGGTTAAGCTCTTCTTAGGGGAGGGGTAATATAACGATAGCTCACCTGAATATCATATAAGAAGAAGGATAGATAATAGGGCTCGAGTTCACAGGTATCCCGGCAGAACTAGTATCCGACCCGGTATAGTATCGGACTAGTACCGGCATATATATATAAGGTGCTTTACACTCTATCTCTCTTCTTCTTCCTTCCTTATCTTTTTGTTTCCTTCGTAATAGACTATATAAGATCGCTCTTAGCCTCCCTACTCGTTTATTCTTACTTATATACCGCCTTGAGTCTTGTGTTATTATAGTCTCTAATTTAATAATTAAGAGCTTAAAAGCGATAATAAACTTCTCTAGGGAGTTAAAATCGTTATACTAGAGCTTAACGTAATCTTATATAGCGTTATACACTAGTATATTACTACCTCCTTCGTACTACGCCTATAAGGCCTCCCATATATCTAATGCAGTAGTTTTACTAGTTATATACGCGAGAGGTCCGGCCTTGCAATTCAATATAATTACTAGCTTCATTTAACTCTCTTTAGACTCCTAATCTTACTACTTCTTAAGTGCTTTATTATCGACCTTATTGTCCTATTTATCTACCTCTTTAGGCACGTAGTCACGAGATTTAACGTTAAGAAACTTGCTGATTCTATTAGTTTTAGTAATATTCAGTACCTTATCTCTCTATTCCGTATAGTTCTCTCCTCCCTTAAGCTTATAGCTATCTGCCAAGTTCAAAGACGTAGAGCTACTTATCTTCTTACGTTTATACGGCTCTTCTGGCGTAATCGCAGTAATAGGTTCCGATTCCGGGTCTTCCGGATCCTCTGGATAGTCCTGGGACGTCGAATTAGTATCTGCAGGGGGTAAATCGGGTATATTTTGAGTCCTGGGGACTTAGGTAGTAGCTTCCGGCGCTAGCGCGGAAAACTCTGCACCTCGAGATGCGACAATTTCGGAATCGTCGACTTTAACTACTATACGAGTACGAGTATTAAGTACTATACGGCTTATATATAGTGTTAAAGACTCTAAAGACTCTTCAATAGAGCTAGAGTTATCGGAGTACACTTCTTCGACTTCTTCTAATGATAGCGTAGGTGCGACAGCTAAAGAACTCTCTTCATTAGCACTCTGCGCGACTGTATTTGCTATAGAAAGACGCGCTAGTTTGACTAACTATACGCGTATACTATACCTTAATCGGAAGCTCGCAACTTGAATCTCTACCCTTAGTACTGAGAAACAGTTCGACGCTTACTGTTAAGAATTATAGTACTACTACTTCTTTGAGTACTACTCTACTTCTGGCTATCGGGGCTTATAACCTATCGCAAGGTTACGTTGATCTTCAGAGTAAAGCATAGAGTAGTTGAATGATATTAGTTGTATTGCAGTACTAATTACTATGGAGAGTCGACAGAAGATATTATCTAGGAATATCCGCACGGACCATGCACGTGACTACAGTCACCTGATCCATGCCAAGACCCATATCCTCGCAATATTAAATATAAGTAATTATTAGACTCTACTCGTTTTCCGTTAGTTTACTCTCTTTTAGTACTAGTAAAGTATCTCTAGCTCTTGTTTTAAGACTCCGCTGAGCCTCTTAGGGACTCTATAGGAGATATAGCGGAATACGTATCTTTTCTATAGCGTTATCTTCTTAAGAATTTGAAAATCTAAAATTAAATCCTAAAATTAATCTTCTTTTTTTTTTCTTTTTTTTCTTATAAAAATATAACTCTTTCTATCTGAAAACGCCCGGATCCTAACTAAATTATATTAGAAACTCTTCTTTCTCTTTTTATCCCCATAAACGACTCTTTCCTTAATATTCCCCTTAGGGTCTACTTACTCTTACTTAGCGTTTCGATTTCCCCTCTTTATTTTCTTTTCCTACTTAGATAAGGGTCTATTATATATATTAGTATTCCTATACTTTAGCTTATATTTATCTAAAGCTATAGAATCCGCTAAGTTTTCTAAGGGTTCTTATATTAGTTTAAAATAACTTAATTATTTTATAAGTACTTTCTTAAACTTTCCTTTTCCTTTTTTCTTATCTCTTATATAAAGGATCTATTCTACTAAAAACTCTTCGTGCGTCTTAAATAGGACTAGATCCGGTTATTTATTATTAGTCTCCTGCCTTAATAAGGGGTTAGTACTAGTAAGTTATAGTAAATCCGTATAGAATACTAGATAAATATTCTTAGGGATCCCGGATAATTATATAGATAATAGCGAAAGTACTTCTTTTACTATATATTTAGTATATTTAGTATCTAAGCTCCTCTTCGGATAGTCCGTTTAGTAGTTATATAGGTCTAGTTATACTTTATCGCCTTTCCGATAGATTTATAACGACACAAGACTTAAGGCGGTATATAAGCAAGAATAAATAAGTAGGGAGGCTAAGAGCGATCTTATATAGTCTAGTACAAAGGAAACAGAAAGATATAGAGCTCTAAAGGAGTCTGCACCTTCTATATATATAAGGAGGGTATGCCTAAGGCACCGATACTGGCCCGTATCTGCCACGTATACTATACGCTATCATATTACTCCCTTCTAAGATAAAGGCTCGCCCTCGAGCCTTTAAAAGTAAATAAAAAACGAAAGAAAAGATAATTAAATCAAGTCGAATTCTAAATAAAATCTAAGTAATTATTAATCTAAAGCGTAAGACGCAAATCACTTTTTCTTCGTCTTTAATATCAGATAATCGCCCTTATAGTAACTGTGCTTCTTATAGTAGTAATATTATACTTCCTCGATAGGTATTAAGGGCTCAGAAGACGTACTAACTATCGGTAGAGCTAGAGTAGCTCGAGGTATTGAAAGTAGTCGAGAGAGTTCTAAATCGAGTGCCGTAAGAGAAGAGACTATAGGTAGCCGTATAGTAAGCTTCGGCCAGAGGTAAAAGTACTACTCTGATTCAGCTATACCTCCGAGAATTGCCGAGCTTTAGAACTTTGCACGGAATTATAAAAAGGACTCCTTTTTTATTAAAAGCTTATGAAATTCGGTCTGATACTACTCCGTTTCGAGTCCGGAAAAGTAATAAGAAGCGAGTACTAAAATTATCTCTTTAGCAGAGGAGAAAGGCGTAATTTCCGAGAGATACTATAGTTCTAAGTAACCTCTAATAAAGCTAGAAGTAGAGCTCTAGACTAGCGCTTTATAAGTATATATAGTTAAGTATTAGTCTGAATTAACTTCTAGTCGGTTCTAAATAGAAGCATACTATTAGCTAAAAGATAAGTTAATCCCTATATTAAGATTATTAATACTTTTAGTTAGTTACGACTTACCGGAGGTCTATAAATTATTAATTAAAGAGCGTTTAAAGGTAGGTTCTATTAGTAATTATAATACCGAGTTTACTAAAGGTCTAAGGTTTACCGAAGGTCTAGAGTTTATCGATTATACCTAAGTACGTAAAAACTCGGCAAATATCTGTTCGATGCGACTAATACTAATAGAAAGCTCCCGAGTAGTCGATTCTGTTTATAATTAATAATCTTCAATCGATTAAAGTAATTCTATAGTAGGTACGGAATCGGAGGGGCTACGAGAGTATTCCGGTGAAGCCGTAGGAGCTAGCTAAGCCTTCTTAGGAGGTATAGTATTAGGTAAGTAAGGCTAAGCGAAAGTAATAGAATACTTGAAAGTTATAGAAGAAGAGAAAGTCGAAATCGAATTCTAAAGAAGCCGAAAGATTAAGAAGAGTTAGATATCTTTATTAAGTAGATATAGAAAGTATTAAATTAAAAGTTCTAATAAAAGGAGGTCGATTCTACTGAGAGGGATAAATTATACCGGGGTATAAGGATTACGAGTCGAATTCTGATAATTTCCGCTAAGGTAATAAGCTACTTCGTCCTAGCTTAAAAGCAAGGTTTTTCGCTATTAGAGCTACTTTCGGAAGGTTAAAATCAGATAAGAGGATAATAAATATTAGGGCCTATAGGGAAGTTTCTACTTAAAATTCGTCCGCTATTTTACTTCGTACGTATAAAGGAACGAGTTTCGAAGTATCCGAGAGTGACTTCGCAGTAATACTAGTGCTTCTAAAGCTGAATTACGTTCAAATTCCTAGCTATCCGAGAGATCTCTAGAATCTCGGCTCTTTTGAAAACCTAACTATCGAATTCGTAATTAATAATACTAACTATTTCCGTATAACTCCGAAAATCTAAGGTAAGTAGAGATAACTCAGCGAAGAGCTCCTTAGTAATTATATATACGAATCGAGTTTTCTAAGTGAAATATTATTTAATACTATCCTTAGCGGTCTTAATCTTTCTATTTAATATAATAATATAAGACTTAAGGCGGTATATAAGTAAGAATAAATAAGTAGGGAGGCTAAGAGCGATCTTATATAGTCTAGTACAAAGGAAACAGAAAGATATAGAGCTCTAAAGGAGTCTGCACTTTCTATATATATAAGGAGAGTATGCCTAAGGCACCGATACTGGCCCGTATCTGCCACGTATACCATGCGCTGTCACAAGATTAGTACTAGAGTCCTAGTTTTATTAGCGTTATCCTCCTGTTTTTATATAGTCTTAGCTATATTTACTTAGCATAACTTAGTAATATTCTTTATTTTCGTAATAAAAGCTCTAGCTCTTTCGCTCGACTTAAGTTTAGTATTTTCTTCAGTTTCCGGTTCTAATAATACAGGAAATAGCGCTTCGTAGCTATATATTACGAAGAATAGACTTATCCCGAGTCCTGCTTAATATTAGCTATTTAACGCGAGTTATACTATAGAAAGCTACTTCTTCTAGTCCGATTACTCTTAGTTAATAGAATTTCGTAAATAAGCTTATACCTCTTAATTCAGTCTCTCTAGGCCTCCGTCTGTTTATAGGTAGTATACGGAGCTTAATCTCTAGTATACGCTTAAAAGTTAATAAAATATCTTCTAGAATATACTTATCTAATTCGTTCCTCTATTACTTATAATAGCTCTCGGTATACTATAGTAATATACCTAGTAGTCTATAAACTTCTCCGTATACTCTTCTGCTTTTATATTAGGTATCGCCTCTAATACGATAGACTTACTTAATTTATCCTTAATTACTTAAAGGTATTAGTTCTCTTAAGAGTTTAGTAGATTAGTTATAAAGTCTATTAAGATCTCCTAGAAGAATTAATCAGGTACTAGTGTAATGGGTCTGTGCGCCTAGTGCCTCCCACTCCTGTATTTCAGAATTAGAGAGGAAGAAAGAACCTTCTCTCCTTAGTAATTAGTTTCTATATTAACCAGATTATTACTAGCGAACCTCTAGCGATTATTCTATTATTCTATTATACTTATTTACCTTATTATACCAAGTAATTATTATATTCTAATTACTTTTACTTAATATTAGCTTAAATAATTATAATAGCTTAAAGCGGAGAATCCTCTACTGCGTTAACCCGACTTATACTCTAAGACGACTCTATTAGGGCTTAGATAATACTTGGTAATATACTAGTAGATAACTTTTCAGTTCTATAAGAGAAACTCCGATTACTAAAGAAATAGAATAATATCCTAGATAATCTTATAATTAAGTACTAACGAATATTTAGCGAAAACCTTACTTAATACCCTCTAGAAGCTACTATAAGAGTACGACTCTACTAAGCTTATATATCCGAAGACCTTACTCTAAGTATAAAAAGAGATACTAGTCGATTAGTAGCTCCTAAAGAATTGCTAATTCCTTGCTAGGATAAAAGTAAATATATAATTCTATTAGAATATAAGGGCAGGAGCTAAAGAGAGCTTACTAAGTACTTATAAGCTTATAACTAAGTCTTCGACTACGATACTAAAGAGTACTTAACTAATCTTATCAAGATTAAATAAGTAGTAATACTACTCTGTAAGGAACTAGTAAACGCTTAGGAAAAGTTCAGAAAGTATACCCTAGATACCTTTTATAAGATAACTTAGGAAAGTTATAAAGAGTTCCTAGCGAATCTCTAGCTACTTCTTATCTTATGAAAGGTAGCTAACTTATAGGCCCACGAGAACGCCCGCTAAAGGCTAAGTTAACTAATTAGAGAGTTCGTGAATTACTTTAAAGAAAAAGAGGAATAACTCGAACCCTTTACTAAGCGCTAATTACGAGATATCTTATTTAATAAGATCTACCTAGAGATTCGCTAGAAAATCGTCGAGAATAGCTAAGCTAATAGACTTTAGACCCGAGACTAAGTTATTTCTACTATTACTCTTTAAGAGACTTATACCCTATCTAGAAGTACTAATAGTAATAAAAAATAGAAGGAACCTGAAGAGCAGAAATATAAGGAGTTAAACGCGAAGAAGGATAACTCGTATAAGTACTAGCGAAAAACTAACGATTAATAAGATAAGAGCTAATAAAGATAAGAAAAAAGGAAAGATCTAAATAGTATACTTATTAGAGATTAGCTAATAAGATAGGATATCTCTAAGGTTTAGTACTACTCTTATAATAAATATAAATATATCTCTTCGAACTATCTAAAATCAAATACTAGCGATACTAAAGATAAACACTAAGGAAAGCTATAACTCGTAGTATTTTCTATATCCGGACCGGGTTTACTAGATAATAAGATAGAAATCTAAATAAAGATTCTATCCTAGAGTAAATAGAAATCGATAACTACCCTTATTAATAGTAGAGTAGAAGATAACTTTATATTAAGACTAGTTACTAAAGAATACGAGCTTAAACTTACTAGTAAAGGACTAAGGACTTTCTAGATACTTTTATAGAATAAAAGCGTTATCTTTAGTACTATAGTCGCCTAGGTAAAGATAGCCGATTCGATTAGATAGACTAGAATCGATACTCTTCGGCTAAGAGTTATCAATATACTAAGTATAGACCTGATATTAGGGTAGCTATAGTTAGAGGATATAGATCCTCAGATAAGCTTTAAGAATAAGCAGTAGAGGTTCCCTTATAATTTGAAGGACTCTGATAGCCTTAATATTATAGCACCTCGAGCTTTTATAACTCTTATTAACGAATAGAAATCTCCTATATACGCTATAATACCTAACTTACGTATAATACGCTAGATAGATACTAGCGATACGCCTACTATTCCCTCCGCATATAGTAACTTTAAGGACGTATTCTCTAAGGAGAAAGGAAGCGAGCTACTCTTATTAGAGGGCTATTAATACGCTATCGAGTTAGAACTAGGATTAAAGATACCTTATTCTCTAATTTATAACCTCTCTAAGAAGGAACTAGAGGTTCTCTGGGAATACCTCGACTTATTAGAGGCGAAGGGTTAGATAAGGAAGAGTAAGAGTCCTGCAGGTATACTTATTCTTTTTATACTTAAGAAAGATAATAGCTTTCGATTATATATTAATTACCGGGCTCTGAATAAAATTATAATTAAGGATTAGTACTCTCTACTATTAATTAGCGAAACGCTAGATAAGCTCTAAGATACTAGAGTATTTACTAAACTAGACTTATAAAACGCTTATCACTATATCCGAATTCGCTAGGGTGATGAATAGAAGACTATATTTCGTACCCGATATAGGTATTATAAGTATTAAGTTATATCGTTTAGACTATTAAATGCACTAGCGACCTTCCAGGTATTTATTAACGATACGCTAGCGGGCCTCGTCGATATTACTTATATTATATATCTTAATAATATCCTAATCTATTCTGCCGACCACTTATAAAATGAATAATACGTCCGCTAAGTACTAGAGAGAATTCGATATATAAAACTCTTTATTAAGTTATTAAAGTACTCTTTTAATACTAAAAGTATAGAGTTTCTAGGATATATTATCTCCTTAGCTAGCGTTTCAATAGATATAAGCCGGATAGATACTATTAGGGAATAGCTAGAGCCTGAAAGTATTAGAGATATATAAGTCTTTATAAGTTTTATAAACTTCTACTAGCGATTTATCGTAAGATTCTCAGCGATTACCTAACCTCTAATAAGTTTAATAAATAGTAAGAAGAAAGGGTAACTTACTCTTACTTTTAGATAAAGTACTATAGAAAGGGAGGCTTTTAACACGTTGAAAGATACGTTTACTATAGTACCTTTTCTTATGCACTTCGATCTACTGAAGCTAAGAAAGCTAGAGACTAACGCTTCTAGGTTTATTATCGCGGGAATTCTCTCTTAGCCTAGAGAAAGACTAGCGAAACAAAGGGAAAAGGCTATCTAGTACCCTATTACGTTCTTTAGTAAAAAGCTAGAACCTGCTGAGTTAAATTATAAAGTATATAACTAAGAACTCCTTATAATTATGAAGTGTTTTATATACTAGAGGTATTACCTTAAAGGTAGTATAGCCCTAGTTAAGGTATTAATAGACTATAGTAACCTCAATAACTTTATAAATAAAATAGTATTAAGCAAGCGATAAGCTAGATAAGCTCTAGAGCTATCTAAGTATAACTTTATATTAAGTTATAGATAAGGGAAAAATAATCCCGCTAATAGACCGTCGAGAAGGCCTAATTATAAGCCGGCGAAAGATAAGGAAAATATTATACTCTCTACTTTATAAAATAAGCTATGAAATATAATTAAAGATAAGTTAATCTATATACTTAGTAAAGCTAGTGATACGATAGAGAGCAACCGGCGTCCGAATAATAGTATATCGTACTAGTTAACTCAGATTCTATAACTTATTAATAATACTTCTTTAAAAGGAGTATCGATCGAGGCTATAGATACGACCTCTATATCTAACTAGCGATATATGCTTATAAAGCTTAATAGTTTATAGAACTTATTTGGAAGTCTGGATACCTTCTTAAGAGGCGCTAGCGAGGAGCCGGGCGCTAGCTAGTATAACTATAGATATATTATACTACGGTTTTTCATAGCGAGAATTATAAGAACCGAAACGATAAACCCTGAATCGAACTCACTTCTCTTAACGCTTATAAAGCTATAGAAAAGGGACGCTTTTACTATTAAGAAGTTAGCTAAATTACAGAAAACCGGAGATATAGATTAGAGTATCGATAGCGAAGGACTACTTAGATACTAGCGAAAGGCTTATGTTCCGCTAGACGAAGCTATCTGTACTAAAATTATAAAGATATATTATAATAATCTAACTATAAGCTATTTTAGTTAAGATAAGACGCTAAAGCTTATCCAGCGAAAGTAATATTAGCAGAAAATAAAGCTAGACGTTAAATAATATATTAAAAGTTACGATATTTATTAAAGGATAAAAGTAAGAAGAATAAAGATAGCTAGCGAGATATAAGCGCTTAGCTAGCTAAGTAAGCCGTTTAAGTCTATAACTATAGACTTTATTATAGATCTACTACCTTATAAAGGGAGCTCTATAGGAAGAATCTCCGATAGTTTACTAGTGATTATCGATAGATATACTAAAGATATAGAGTATATTCCTTACTTAAAGATAATTAATACGCTAGGCTTAGCTCGGCTATTTATCGACTATTAGTTTAAGGACTATAGATTACCTGCGGTTATTATTACTAATAGAGGTTCTGTTTTTACTTCTAAGTTCTAGTAAGAAGTATACTTCTACCTCCGAATAATAAGAGGTCTTTCGATAGCGTTTTATCTATAAACTAATAGGTAAATAGAACGATAAAACTAAGCTATAGAAGTATAGCTACGGTATTTCGTATACTATCTTTAAGATAATTAGATAGACCTATTGCCTATAGCGAAATTCGCGTATATAAATATATATTATAAGGCTATTAGAATAAGTCTAAATAAGGCTAGGTATGGAATTACGCTAGATAATCGCTAAAGTATCGAGGACGATCCTATAAGAGGGGAGATACATACTACTAAAGAAAGAGAAGAAGAAGTAGTTAAGAAACGCTAAGAGCTAGAGAATAGCTAGCGAAGAACTAAAGAAACCTAAGCGAAATAGTATAATAAGAACTATAGACTAATTAAATTAAAAGTAGATTAATAAGTCCTACTCTTAGTAAAGAATATTAAAACTATTCGATCGAGCAAGAAGCTAGACTACTAATTTCTAAGGCTATTTAAGATTAGCGAAAGAATTAGAAAGCAGGTATATCGATTAGATTTACTTACTAAGTATAATCGGCTATATAACGTCTTCTATATCTCACTATTAGAACTATATTAATAAAGGCCCGGCGAGTCGTCGGAAGTTATCTAATCTGACCTTATCGATAGCGAAGAATCATAAGAGGTCGATTCCTTACTAGACTAGCGAGTAGTTAGAGGGAGAGAATAATTCCTAGTAAGATAAAAGGGGTTTACTTCCGCTTATAATTCTTAGGAGCTAAAAGAAAACCTCTAGGGACTCTAGAAAGAAATTAAAGCTTTAAAAAATCAAAACGCTATAGAAAGACCGGCGAAATACTGGCGAAAGTGAAATAATACTCGTAAAAGGATATATACCTTTCTGTTTTTTCTTATAGGGTTTTATAGTTTTAAAAGTATATTAGAGATTATAAATCTAGTAGAGATCTAAGGGGAAAAAGAGGTTTTATTATTTATACGGATCACTAGTAAACTAGCTCTCGCCGGATAAACTCTAAGATATCGCTAAAGAAAGTTTACTTAGTAACCTCTTAATTAGTAGTATCTACGTCCTTATCTAGGACTTCCTCTCTATTAACCTCTAGCTGCGTATCTAGTGAAGCTACCTATAGAAAGAATCTAGTATAAATAGTACGAAAGTCCTTCACTGAAGATTAGTAAGGAACTCGCTAGAGAGATTGATTTATATTATATAGAGACTATGAATTTCCTTCAGAAGAGTAGTATTTATAATATCGATAGTAGCAGTAACTTTAGCTATAAAGCGTAGCGTATACCCAGATGCTTTAGCGATCGCCGACGTAATACTAGAGGATAGCTCGGTATTAGAATTAATAACTAATTTCTAAGGAGATTTAATAGCTATAGTATTACTAACTTTAGAAGTATAATTAGCTCGCTTCTTCTTTATATTAAAGCGTACTTAAGTAATCTTTAATACTTCTCCGGAACTCTCGCTTATTACTACTTTTAAAGCTATATCTTGCAGTTAGCTAAGAATACTTATTAGGATAGCTGGAATCTCGCTAGCTATTAGCTAAGTATTCGCTAGAGAGAGGAAATTTATACTTATATTCTCGTAAGATTTACCCTTCTTAATATAGTCTATATACTTACTAGTAATAGAGTTAGGAGCTAAAGTGCACTTTAACTTAAGGAATAAAGTATACTTGCTAGCGTATCGCAGGTAAGTCTCCGGACGCGGTATCTCCTTGTTTACCTTAGTACGAGCCTTCGACTTTATCTGCGTATTCTTTCGACTAATATAAAGAGTCTTATCGTAATAAGCAGAAGGGCTATTATCTTAGCTCGGCTCGCCCTTAGTATTCTTATTATTATCTTCGGCTCACTAGCGCTTAGTCGATAACCCGCTAGCGACTGCGGTTTTTCCCTTATTAATAAGGATAAAAGTATTACTAGAAGGAAGAGTATCTTTAAGCGAACTACTAGCGGCGCGCTTACGAAAGTTCTTCTTAAGAGCTAAAAGGTCAAGTTAGTACTACCTAATACCTTATATTTATAACTTACGTATAGTTACTATTATTATCATTAGTTATTTAAGAAAGAAGAGAAGAGAGAAGGTTAAGAGTTATATAGAGGAGTTACTTAGCGCTATACCCTGTATTCTAGCCTTACTAATAATAAAGAAGAATCAGAATAAAGGTGAATCCTAAAAGGAATACCTCGCCGGCGCCTCGCTAAAGTATCGCTAGCTAGGGTATTTTAACGCCTTTACTTCTAGGATAGAAGTATTTAAGAGGGGAGATATTATAATAGGTCTATACGCCTAGTGCCTCCTACTCCTATATTTCAGAATTAGAGAGGAAAGAAGAACCTTCTCTCCTTAGTAATTAGTTTCTATATTAACTAGATTATTACCAGCGAACCTCTAGCGACTATTCTACTATTCTATTATGCTTATTTACCTCAGCGTACCAAGTGATCATTATAACTAGTAGTAGTCGAAAGAGTCCGTATTTATATTCCCTTTATACCTTATTTCTTCTATAGTAGTTATAGTTCCTTAAGAATTCAGATATACTTCGATTATAAAGGCTAGTAGAATTGCCTTCCTAATATAAAGGCAGTAGAGTCCCTATTAAGATAGTTATATACTAATACGTTATAAACAGACTAGATTAACTTTATTCTTAATATATTATCTCCTATTATATCTTCCGCGGAGTCCGTAGAATATATAGTTCCTACTACTTATAATTTACCTTAATAATATAGTCTTCTTTTTATATTAATACTATAGTCTTCTACTTTCACTTTAAGCTTAATTTCGCTAGGTAAAGACCGGGCTCTGCTCTAAACGATACGGAGTATAGTTTTATACGTTATATTATTTTCGACTGCCTTTTCCTAGTATTCGTTTAGTTATTTATCCTAGAAGAGTCCCTTAGAGTCCGACTAATCAGTAGAGAGGATTATATCGGATTATATTACTAGAGTATCTAGTACTATAATAACTAGAGCTATTATCGTATTAAATTATATCGCTAGGAAGTCTAATACTATAGTAGTAACTACTACTTCTGCTAACTCCCTATCGAGTACTAGCTAGTCTTTTATAGAGTCCGGTTCTAGAAATCTGCGGAATCGAGACCTTTTATTATCCTTACCTAATATATTCTACTCCTTTCGTGATAAGGCCTTCAGAATAATCACTTCGCTCCCTAAGCGAAATACTAAAGAGAATTAGAATATAGCTAAAGTCTTATATTAGCGTATCTATTGTTCTGATAACTATCTCTTTATTATGAAATATTCTAAGCTCTTATAGTTTATCTAAATTATAAAAGAGTATACTAACTTTAGTTTAGGGGCTTAGAACTTTAAGCTAGATATTACTATAAGTATTTTTTTATTATAGATATTATAATTAATTTCGGCCTTATTTAGCTTTCGCGAGAAAAACCTAATAAGGCGAAAGACTCTATTCTTTTCTTATAAGAGCGCGCCTTCTAACGTAAACCTATTATAATTAGTTTCTAAGAAAGTAAGCGCTTCCGGGTCCTATTATACTATTATAAGCGCTTTAGTAAATTTCGTTTTTAAGGTCTCGAACGCTTCTTCTTCTTATTTTCTTTAGGAAAACAGTATTCTCTTACTAGTAAGCGTAGTTAAGAGCTTAGCTATCTTTAAGTAGTTTAGTATAAACCTCTTATAAAAGTTAGCGAACTTATTAACTCGTCTAAGCTCTTTTATTATTATAAGTAATTTCTAGTTTTTAATTACTTCTACTTTTTCTAAGTTAAGTTCTACTCTTTTTCTATTAGTATATATAATAAATCCTAAGTATTTAATTATCTTCTTAGCGAACTCGCTCTTCCTGATATTAAGGAATAGGCCTCTATCCTAAAGCTTCTAGAGTATAGTTCGTACTTTTATTATATAATTATCTCTTTATCCGTTAGAAAATATAATAATATTATTTATATATACGGATATATATTCGCCGAGTTCCTTCTATAGTAAACTATTAATATACTACTAGAAAGTAGCCGGTACCTCTAATAACCTGGATAGATATATAAGCTACTTAAATAGATTAAAGCGAGTACAGAATACTATTTTATATCTATAGCTTTTAGCTATTCGAATCTTATAAAAAGCTAAAATAATATTTACTTTAGTTAACTACTTAGATCCCGTAAGAGAACGAAAAGTCTCTAGTATAAGTAGTAAAAGGTACTAATCTAGTGTTATAATTACGTTTAACGCTTAGTAATTATAATAGAAATATAAGCCTCCCTCGGGTTTCCTTATAAAAAGGATAAGTACTAAAGCTTCTAATATACTTTCTCGAATATATCCTTTTTCTAATAAGTTATTTAGCGATTTCCTTAGTACTAAGAGTTCGTCTTTCGATATACTATATAGCGGCCCTTATAGTAGTACCGGCCGGGATCTATCTAGTTACTCGCGGATCCTAATCTAGTAGTTAATTCTTAGGTAATAAGATACTAGCTTATTCGCTTCCTATTAGGAAAATAGTAGAGCTATATCCTTAAGCTCTAGTAGAAGTATCTTTTTAAGTTCTTTTATTATTAATTCTATTTTCTTCGATATTACTTCTTTAATATTATCTAGCGATACTATAGCTATTATTATTAATATACCAGAGTCCGGTATATATAAGGGCCACGAGTCTTCGCGACTCCTATAGTTACGCCCCTCTGATACCTATTATTATACTATACTATAGTAGAACTAATACTTCTCTAGTATAGTCTATACTTTATTATTCGCTTTCTAAGGATTTCTTAGTATAATCAGGAAGGATAAGTTAGCGATAATATAAGTATAAACTGATTAGTTATATCTTATAATATCTATTTAGAAGGATATAACTCTTTCTATTTTCGTACTCTTTAGTGATTGAGATACGCCTTTTACTTTACGAGTCTTATTACTAATATAATAGAGATTAAGACTATTCGCTAGATCTTTATTAATTATAATATAGTACTAGTAGCTTTCGTTAATAAGAGTAAATATTCCGAAAGTATTTTAAAGGACTATATCTATATATATAAGATTTCTATTTATAACTTTCTTAAATTCACTTTATCCTTCTACTAATACTCCTTCCTCTCTTATCTTCTGATTTCGAGCAAGAGCTAGTCTTTTCCTGACCCTCCTTTATCAGAATCCCTATAGTTATTATTATCCTCTAGTAGTAGGCCTGACTCGACCGAGCTAATAGTCGTAAGCTTTATAGCTATACTATAGGTATAGTCGCAGATACGATATCTGGCTATTCTATATTAGTAATAGAGTCTTTTCTTATAGCGACATTCTCTTTCCGCTTTATCGACTTATTTAGCTCTCTACTTACTTCTTATATTCTTATAATTTCCTTTATTATCTTAGCGGCCTCTTTTAATAAACGTTAGGGCTATTATAGTATCCTTATTAGTATCTACTCTAAATATTAAGAAAGAACTCGCTATACGTAAGCTAACTATTACGTTTAATCCGGAGTTCTTATTCCTCTTCCTCTACTTCTTATTAGCTAATTTAAATTAGTCTATCTCCTCGAGGTTTATAATAATACGCTCTACTTCCCCCGAGAACTAGTAGTAGTCCGCTATCTTAACTATAGAGGCTATATATATTCAGATAGGATTTAAGAAAGTATTCTTTAAGTAACTGATTTTTATATTATCCTTCTAGTTTTTCCTGCTTATACTAAATAGGAGTCCGTCGAATTCTAGCTAGTATTTATACTAAGGTTATCCTATAGAGTACTCAAGATTCGATAGTTATTCTAGCGCTTTAGCTTATTTATTACTATCTGCGAAGACCTCCTCGAGTCGCGTGAAGAAACACTCAGGAGCTTTACCTTTTATCGCGTCTCCCTTCTCCTAAAAATACCGCATTCGAATTCGTTCTCGAGAGGGAAGAGTATTATAAATAGTATCTTAGTAATAATCAGCAGATAGTATTAGTTTTAACGCGGAGCGAACTTAGTAAGAGCTCTTAATCCTAAGTAAGTAGTCCTAGAAGGTATTTACTTTATTATCCTAAGATAGTAGCTTCTAACTTATAAGAGCTAACTCTTCTTTATTAGGATTAGAGCGAGGTATTAAGAGCGAGGTATTAATATAATTAACTCGATTATAGCTTTTATTAGTAAGTCAGTTATATACTCTTACTACTATTATTCGGGCTCTTATTAGCTCTATCGCTAATATCTTTCCGCTTCTTATTAGGCGGACCGCGCTCGGGCTAGCTCGGTCTCTATTAGTTATTAGCGCTAGTATATCTCGTTTATAGCTTATATTAGTTCCGCTTAAGTTATTATATATTCCGACTATAAGTTAGCGTTTAGCGCTAGTATTATAGCGCCCTCTGTCGTAGACTAGTCGAGAGTATTTAACTTTATTTATTTTGATCGAACTTAATATCACAAGTGAATAATATATATACGAGAGTTTATAATAGTATTTAATAAGTTCGATAAGGAGAGAGTAAGAATCTAACCGGAAGCCGCAAGAAAAGGTGCGTAGTGTAACGACACAAGACTCAAGGCGGTATACAAGCAAGAATAAATAAGTAGGGAGGCTAAGAGCGATCTTATATAGTCTAGTACGAAGGAAACAGAAAGATATAGAGCTCTAAAGGAGTCTGCACCTTCTATATATATAAGGAGGGTATACCTAAGGCACCGATACTAGCCCGTATCTGCCACGTATACTATACGCTATCATATTACCTCCTTCTAAGATAAAAGCTCGCCCTCGAGCCTTGAAGAATCGAAGTAACTAAGGAAATAAAGTAAGTATAAAACGTAATTAAATATTAAGATAACCTTCTAAATTTCTATTAAACCGAAACTATAGATACTAATTTAGTACTAAGATTATCTCTTCTATAGAAAGAAACGTAATCTCTAGTGATATTACTATGATTAGAGCGAAATTGCGATTCTAAAGTAAGTTCCTAGATAAGGTTTATTAGTAATTATAATACTAAGTTTTACTAAATAAGCGAGGCTAAGCGAGTAATTGAAATACTTAAAGGTTACGAAAGAAACGAAAGTCTAAATCGAATTCTAAAGAAGCTAAAAGATTAAGGAGAGTTAGATATCTTTATTAAGTAGATATAGAAAGTATTAAATTAAAAGTTCTAGTAGAAAGAGGTTAATTCTACTAAAGGGGATAAATTATACTAAGGTATAAGGATTATAAGTCGAATTCCGATAATTTCCGCTAGGGTAATAAGCTACTTTATCCTAGCTTAAAAGTAAGGTTTTTCGCTATTAGAGCTACTTTCGGAAAGTTAAAGTTAAGTAAAGGGATAATAAATATTAGAGCTTATAAGGAAGTTTCTACCTAAAATTCGTTTATTATTTTATTTCGTACGTATAAAGGAACGAGTTTCGAAGTATCTGAGAGTAACTTCGTAGTAATACTAGTACTTCTAAGGCTAAATTATATTTAAATTCCTAGCTATCTAAGAGATCTCTAGAATCTTAGCTCTTTTGAAAACTTAACTATCGAATTCGTAATTAATAGTACTAACTATTTCCGTATAATTCCGAAAATCTAAAGTAAGTAAAGATAACTTAGCGAAAAGCTCCTTAGTAGTTGTACGTGCGAATCGAGTTTTCTAAGTAAGATATTATTTAATACTATCTCCGGCGGTCTTAATCTTTCTATTTAATATAATAATATAAGACTTAAGGCGATATATAAGTAAGAATAAATAAGTAGAAAGGCTAAGAGCGATCTTATATAGTCTAGTACGAAAGAAACAGAAAGATATAGAGCTCTAAAGGAGTCTGCACCTTCTATATATATAAGGAGAGTATGCCTAAGGCACCGATACTGGCCCGTATCCGCCACGTATACCATGCGCTATCACACGTAGTGCTAAGGCTTAACCGAGCCTTAGTTAGCGAGTCGTGCTAGTAATACCAGCACTATAACCTAAGGGCTTAACCCTTATAAATACTAACTCCTATAGTACTCTTACTAGTTCCCGCCGGTACTCTTTTAGTAGCGTATTATATATATTACTTATAATATATTCGCGCTTTCCTTAAGCTAAAGTATAATAATACTCTTATTCTAGAACTTCTCTATTTATTTAATAAGCTTAACTCTAAGCCTTATAAGTATTATTTAGTATTAAAGAGTAATTATAAGTATATAAGTTACTTAAACCTGAATTTAGTTAGGTATACTAATACGTTATAATTACCTAATTATATTAATATAAAGTATACTATTTTATCTGGTTTACTTCTTAGCGGCGAAGCTAAAGACGCGGAGCTAAATCAGGATAGTATTATAGCTACTTATAAGGCTATTAATTAGATCTACTATATCGCGAAATCTGCTACTTCTACTATTATATTAGAGATTACTACTATATAATTAGTAGAGACTTTATAACGACATAAGACTCAAGGCGGTATATAAGTAAGAATAAACAAGTAGGGAGGCTAAGAGCGATCTTATATAGTCTAGTATAAAGGAAACAGAAAGATATAGAGCTCTGAAGGAGTCTGCACCTTCTATATATATAAGGAGAGTATACCTAAGGTACTAATACTAGCCCGTATCTGCTACGTATACTATACGCTATCATATTACCTCTTTCTAAGATAAATACTCGCCCTCGAGCCTTGAAGAATCGAAGTAACTAAGGAAATAAAATAAGTATAAAAGGTAATTAAATATTAAGATAACTTTCTAAATTTCTATTAAACCGAAACTATAGATACTAATTTAGTACTAAGATTATCTCTTCTATAGAGAAAAATATAATCTCTAGTAATATTACTATAATTAGAGCGAAATTACGATTCTAAAGTAGGTTCTTAGATAAGGTTTACTAGTAATTATAATACTAAGTTTTACTAAATAAGTAAAGCTAAGCGAGTAATTAAAATACTTAAAGGTTACGAAAGAAACGAAAGTTTAAATCGAATTCTAAAGAAGCTAAAAGATTAAAGAGAATTAGATATCTTTATTAAGTAGATATAGAAAATATTAAATTAAAAGTTCTAATAGAAGGAGGTCGATTCTACTAAAGGAGCTAAATTATACTAAGGTATAAGGATTACGAGTCGAATTCTAATAATTTCCGCTAGAGTAATAAGCTATTTCGTCTTAGCTTAAAAGTAAGGTTTTTCGCTATTAGAGCTACTTTCGGAAGGTTAAAGTTAGGTAAAAGGATAATAAATATTAAAGCTTATAGGGAAGTTTCTACTTAAAATTCGTTTATTATTTTATTTTATACGCACGAAAGAACGAGTTTCGAAGTATCTAAGAGTAACTTCGTAGTAATACTAGTACTTCTAAAGCTAAATTATATTCAAATTCCTAGCTATCCGAGAGATCTTTAGAATCTTAGCTCTTTTAAAAACCTAACTATCGAATTCGTAATTAATAGTACTAACTATTTCCGTATAATTCCGAAAATCTAAAGTAAGTAGAGATAACTTAGCGAAGAGCTCCCTAGTAGTTATATATACGAATCGAGTTTTCTAAGTAAGATATTATTTAATACTATCCCTAGCGGTTTTAATCTTTCTATTTAATATAATAATATAAGACTTAAGGCGGTATATAAGTAAGAATAAATAAGTAGGGAGGCTAAGAGCGATCTTATATAGTCTAGTATAAAGGAAATAGAAAGATATAGAGCTCTAAAGGAGTCTGCACCTTCTATATATATAAGGAGGGTATACCTAAGGCACCGATACTGGCCCGTATCTGCCACGTATACCATACGCTGTCACAGACTTAGGCTTTAAGGCGATCTATAGAGAAGATATTTAAAAAGTTAGAGTTTATTAAAATAATAAGTTAAGATCTTTAAACCCTTAGATACTAGTATAATATTAATATAACATGAGATTTAGATATTCTAATAGTAGATTTAGCGAAATCTAAGTTAATAATATAAATAGTATGAAAGTAAACGAAAGAATTAAATACTATTATATAGGATTTTATAAAGAAAGCTATATTTAAAGTTATAATATCTAATACTAAAGGAAAGAGGAATTTACTTTCTAGTTTAGAGATAGTATTAGATCTAGATACTCTTGGACCTTCTCTAAAGAAGAAAGCTTATAAGATTAGCTATTATACTTGATCTACTACTAAAGCTATATTAGTAAATTTAAATAAAGAGTTAGATATAGTAGTTCCGGTTCTAGATATTGCAGATTTACTAGAAGCTCTAGAGACCTTAGAGAAGAAAGCTAGTAAAGTAGAGATAATAGAGGAAGTAAAGTTTTAGATATAGTATTATTATAGAGTATAATTAAGGGATTATCCTTAGTAATAAATTTTTAATACTAGTATCTATAATAGTTTAGTATTCTCTAAGTAATTATAATTATTTATTCTATCTTCTTAAGCTTTAATCTATTAATTTAGTATATACGGAAGTCTAAGTTTACTTAAGTTAGTAGTATAAAAGTCTCTAAGCTTTTATAGAGTACTTATTAGGTTAGAAGTATTATATTAAGTTAGGTCCGGATTATCACTTAGCTAGCTAACTTAATACTTTAGATTACCTCTTAGGAGTCGTATAATAAGTATATCTTATAACTCTTATTCTTCTTAAGTAGCGATAATCTCTAGGGGTAAGTTTAGTAGCTCCTAGTCTAGTAATAAGTCGTTCGGGTTCTTAAAGAGTAATTCTAAAGCGAATATATTATATATAGAAGATCTAGGAGATAAATCTAGCTTATAAGAGTATCTGATCTTAGCTAGAACTTAGTATAATCCTACTTAGAAGCTAGATAGCTTTTTATTTAGCTAGTAATTCTTAAGGTTCCTTATAGAGAGAAATACCCTATCTCTAACTTCTTAGTCGATATTACGCTATTTCGGGTTAGTTATAATGCTTATCCTCTATTAAGTAGCTAGTATATTAGCTTTTATAAACTCGATAGCGGATTTAATACGTTTAGCTAAGGATTTAGTATCGATATAATTAAGCTTTTCTTATAGTATTAATATAGTAAATTACTTCTAATCTTAGCTTTTCCGTAGTAGTATATTATATTTAAGGGTATATAGAGCTATACTAATAGAATTATAAGGCAGGATTACTTACGCGCGGTCTATTATTAGTAGTAGTTCGCTCTAGTTACTCTAGTAATAATTAAGGAAAGGTCTAAAGTATTACTTAATATATTAGTTTATAATCTCTATTTATCTATTAGTTTACTAATAGAAAGAAGTAAAGAGCTTAACTTTAACTCTAATTATATAGTAAAATTCTTACTAGAAGGATAAGATAAACTGAGCTTCTAAGTCGGATATAATTAACTTAGAGGTATATTCGAAACGATATATCTATTAGATAAATAGCGTAGCTATCCCGCGGGTATCGATATTATAGTAATATAATACCGATATAGAGTCCTTTCTTAAACAGTCGATAAATACTAATATCTTATTAAACCTCTAGTTATTAGGTAAGAAGTCCTTAAAATCTATAGCTAGGTACTATATAAGGTAGCTAAGTACTAGTAATAAGTATAGGAATCCTTATTATTTCGTTTACTGTGACGACTGGTCAGGTTTGGAGGTCTCTCCCTATTGGTAGAAACACTTACTGCTAAGCGAGATTATACGAGTAGAGTTTAGGGGCCCCTTTTCATATATATACTTCTATTCTCTCTCTACTTCTTCACTCCTTAGTTATAGATTCTCAAGTGATTCTTACTACTTTATATTCATAGTAATATAAGGTCTTATTACTTAGGTAGTTTTAAGACCTTTCTAGAGTAAGCGTCATATTATCTATAACTCTTTTACCTACGTCTAGGAAGATAGTAAATATCTACTTATATTATACCTCTATACCTAGAGCTACTAAACGCAGGAGACTACGCTATATAGAGAAGGCCCATACTAAGTATAAACTTGAAGAATAGTACCTAAACCGAAGTAACCTAAGTCTGATAAATCGACTACTAGTTCTCCGACTCCCTCTACTTCCTATTCTTCGGCGACTCGTAATACTCGCTATAACTTACCTCTCTCTATAGTAGAGAGTACTCGCGACGACGCCTCGTCCGAGTTAAGCTCCCTAACTCCTACTATAATCAACGAACTTACTAAGTCGCTAAACCTCCCTGATAATACTCCTATATTAATAATAACTATAAGTAACTTATAGGAAGATTACGCTTACTAGCTATAAGAGGCAGAAAGGAAGCTCGCGGAGGAGAGATAATTAAATACCGACCTATCTGCAGAACTACGCTAGTTATAGGACGAGTTCCTAGAACTACGCTAGTTGACTACTTAGCGCTCTGCTAAGTCTATATCGTTTAATAACGTTTAATCGCGTATAATACTATTACTATTAATTGAAGAAGATAATACTACTCCTATTCCTGATAATCGTCGTCGAGAATAATCTACCGGAGGAATATCGTTAATATTATACGCTACGCGTATAGAGAAGATACTAAACCTTCTAAATAAGCTCTCTAATAGAATCGACTACTCTCTAAAACTCTAGGAAGTGCAGATACGTAACGCCCTCCGGCGCTACTCTAGCTACTTTATCGATAAAGATCACTATAAAGATTAGTTACTTAACTAAACGAAAGGAATAGCTAGAACTTACCTAGAACTCTTATTCTTAGAACTAGAATATAACGAAGAAGGTAGTATGATCGATTCACTTGATATAATCACTTAACTCGTCTCTTTCTTATCTAATCTATATGACTAATAAACTATAAGAGCTAGCTACTCCGCGTTAAAGATAGATTATAAGTAGACCTTCTAGACGTTCTACTACGAGTTTCGTACGCTAGCTTATAAAGCTAGAGTAAACGATTAATCGACTCTGAAAATAGACTTATAGGAGAAGCTACCTGCACGGCTATAGAAATAGCTCTTCTAATAGTACTGAACGTTAAGGACACTAGAAGAATATATTAAAGCNAACCTTCTAAATAAGCTCTCTAATAGAATCGACTACTCTCTAAAACTCTAGGAAGTGCAGATACGTAACGCCCTCCGGCGCTACTCTAGCTACTTTATCGACGAAGATCACTATAAAGATTAGTTACTTAACTAAACGAAAGGAATAGCTAGAACTTACCTAGAACTCTTATTCTTAGAACTAGAATATAACGAAGAAGGTAGTATGATCGATTCACTTGATATAATCACTTAACTCGTCTCTTTCTTATCTAATCTATATGACTAATAAACTATAAGAGCTAGCTACTCCGCGTTAAAGATAGATTATAAGTAGACCTTCTAGACGTTCTACTACGAGTTTCGTACGCTAGCTTATAAAGCTAGAGTAAACGATTAATCGACTCTGAAAATAGACTTATAGGAGAAGCTACCTGCACGGCTATAGAAATAGCTCTTCTAATAGTACTGAACGTTAAGGACACTAGAAGAATATATTAAAGCTATATAAGCTGAAGACTAAGGTTAATTTATTAAAAAGACCTACTATTTCGAGTCTTCGGCTAAGGCTAGCGCGACTCGGGAACGCCCTATAAATACCTCCTCCTAGCGCTATAGTACTAATTCCTCTTCTTATCTGTAAATTAGTCTTCTTACGCCTAAGAATACTAGTACGACTAGTAAATAAGTATTATACTCTATACGAAATGATACGCCTCGTGCATAATCGCCGGCGAATGCTCCTCGTCACTTTACGCCTACTTTATACTTACGCTTATTATTAGCTCGACCTAATACTTTATATCGAATTAACGTAATTAACGCTAATAATAACGTTAATAGCGAGCTAGAAGATAATAATAACGAAGAAACGTATGATAACGCTTAGGAGTATATTAAACCGCTAGTAAAAGATTACGCCTAGGGAAAGACTCTTTCCTAAGTAGTATATAAGATATACGATATCTTAACCTTACGAAGCTTCTTAGTAGTTAATCGTTTACTATATGTACTACTCTTACTAAGAATAGACTCTCGTATAAGCTACTTGCACTTCTCGATTCTGGAGCTAATAGATACTATTTTATTAATTATTCTTTTCTTAAATCAATTTCATTATTCTTAAAACTTTTAATTTACTTTCTGCTAAACGTAATTCCTATTAAAGGCTTTAATAGAGTTAATAGTAGTACTATTAGTAACTATAAGATACTTAATTTAATAGTAGATCGTCGCGTTTAGGTATTTACCTCCTTTCTTATTACTACTCTCGGAAACTATAGTATTATACTCGGAAGGACTTAGCTTTCGGAATATTAAGTACTCTTGGATGCCTCTAAATGATAGATTATTTGGCTACTATGTACTCCTCTTAGTAACGTTTATAACTCTCCGATCGAGATTAAGGACTTATATAAATACTATACCTATTAGCGCTACTAATACGACGCTAACGAACGAAACGAACGCCTTGATTAGTTATGGGAAGCGTACGAGGAATAGCGAAGTGTAGCTAACTCTCTTATTAATATTCGAGCTATTATTAACTCTATCTCTGTTATTAAATGACTATTACTAGCTCGGAAGCGTATTTCTAAGGAGACTTATAGCTATAAAAATATCTAAAACTCTCCCCTAGAGAGTATTCTATAGGTAACTAACCCTCTGTTACTACTACTGATTAGTTAGGACCGTTTCTCTGGCGTTTATACTACTTATTGTAGATATAATAAGCTTAAGTGTTTATTACCTAAAGAATAAGAATAAAGTAGTAAAGAGAAGTCTTTATACTCTAGAGAAGCTACTGATATACGGCTAAAATACGTACGATTCAGCGATATTATTGCTTATATCCCGTATGAATCTCTACTTTAACCTTAATTAGAAGTCTTTACGTTAAAGACCTACGTATAAGATTACGCCTATATAATTCATACTATAGACTAATAGTTACTCGGAATACTATCTCGCGACTTAATAGAAGCTACTTAAAGTATAAAAATAGCTACTACGATATTTCGGAAGCGATAAAGATCACCTCGTATACTAAGAACTATTCTAGAGCATCCTACGCTAGAGATTTAAACAATTAGTAGCTTAGCTTTCTATCTCTTATATAAACGCTAGAAGTCTTCTAATAATAAGATCTTCTCTATTACTTTTCACGAGATAGATAAGCTTCTTAATGACCGAATCATAGTTCAGTAACGTAATACTACTATTATATCTTTGACTATTAACTTTATAGAATATCGTAAAACCGCCTAGTAATTTGCTATTAGCTTAAGCGAATTAGATTCAGAACTATAGATTTCTTACGAGTATAGCTAGTAGATATACGTTTTTTCTAAGGAAGCTAGCGATATTCTCCCTCTTTATCGCTTATATGATTACTGAATTAAGCTTAAGGAAGGGGCTAAGAAGAACCTTAAATACTCCCCCTTATATAAGATATTAGCTGAAGAACTTGAAGTTATTAAGGCGTATATTACTAATAACTTAGCTAAAGGTTTTATTGAACTTTCTTAAGCACTATACGCTATACTTGTTCTTTTCGTTAAGAAAGCTAATAGAAGTCTAAGATTCTGTATTAACTTTCGCGTACTTAATAACCTCACGAGGAAGGATTAATATCTACTACTATTAATCGATAAAACGCTAACTAGAATCTCTACTACTAAGATATTCACTAAACTAGATATTCGCTAGGCGTTCTACCGAATTCGAATGGATCTAGCCTCTGAAGAGTATACGACCTTCCGGACTTATTATAGTGTATATAAGTATAAGGTACTCCCTTTCGGTCTGACTAACGGCCATACGATATACTAGAAATATATGAATAAAATCTTATTCGACTACTTAGACGAATTCTATATAGTATATCTAGATAATATTCTGATCTACTCTAACGACTTACTATAGTATTAATTAAACGTATATAAGGTACTATAACGATTATAAGACGCTAGATTATAAGCTAACCTTAAGAAGTATAAATTTAATATTACTTATACTAAATACCTTAGGTTTATTATCTCTACTTCTAGGATCGAGGTAGACCCTAAGAAGGTTAATATTATATAATCTTAGAATTACTTAACTATAGTTAAGGGCGTATAATCGTTTTTAGGCTTTTATAACTTCTACTAACGATTTATTAAGAACTATAGAATTATTATAAAACCTCTTATATAACTTACTAAAAATAACGTGTTATTTCGGTTCGCTAAGGAGTATAAAGATACCTTTAATTACCTAAAGTACGCTCTTACTTCGGTACTACTCCTCTACTACTATTAGTAATATCTACTTTATATAATCGAAATAGACGCTAGTGATGAAGTAATAGTAGGTGTACTATCGTAATAGCACGACGAAGACTAGTTCCTAGTAGCTTACTTCTCTAAGACTATGCTACTTGCTGAGCTTAATTACGCTATCTACGATAAGGAAATGCTTGTAATTATACGATCTTTTAGTAACTAGAGATCTGAGCTCGTAGGCGTACTATATTAGATCCGCGTTATTACTAATTATAAAGCTCTTAAGTACTTTATAACCTCTAAATAGCTAAACGTACGATAAGCACGATAAGCTGAGCTACTCGCAGATTATAACTTTATAATTACTTATCGACCTAGGAAGTATAATCTACTTACTAACGCTCTCTCTCGTAGAATAGATGAATTAGACGACTAGAATAACGCTAAAAGAACTTAGCGTTTATAGTAGCTACTACGCGAAGACTAAATCGATCTAGTACTACTTATAAGTAACCTCCGGAATAGCTCTGACTCTATAGATAACTTTAAGCTTATTAA
>FJUW01000063.1:326056-399872 GCA_900074885.1 Rhynchosporium graminicola
AGAATAGATAAATTAGATAACTAGAATAACGCTAAAAGAACTTAGCGTTTATAGTAGCTACTACGCGAAGACTAAATCGATCTAGTACTACTTATAAGTAACCTCCGGAATAGCTCAGACTCTATAGATAACTTTAAGCTTATTAACGCCTTAGAAGTCGCCGACCTATCGCTAGTCTTTTCTATAGTATAGCAAGTACTTGACGCTAATCGCACTACGCTATTACTCTAAGCTTTACGGAAATAAGCTCTCTCTATTACTCCTAGAAAACTAACTATAGAAAAAGATCTTCTACTCTATAAAGGAAGACTAATTATACTTAACGTCTTACACTTTCGCACGCTACTTATACGCGAAGTATACGACCGATTAGAGACTGCTTATCTAAGTATAAAGAAGACCTTATAACTACTAGTATTATAATACTAGTAGTACGGAATCGCTTTAAATATTAACTAGTACTATTATAACTATTATACTTACTAACGAATTCAAGTGCTACGTGATAAGAAACCGGGCCTCCTCTAACCTCTACCTATACTATCACGTCTATAGGAGTATATTACAGTCAAATACTATAGCTTTAACCGCGATAAACACGGCTATAATAACGTTCTTATATTTATCGACTATTTTAGTAAATAAGTAATTAGTATTCTATGCCGAAAGACCTCTAATACGCGCGACCTTATAAAGCTTTACTTATACTACGTATATTACTATTTCGGAGCTCTATTAATAATTACTAGTATTGAGATGTTAGTGATTCTATCCCCGTTTCTAGGGTAGTGTAGTCGCTGTTTTACCTACCCTTTCCACCTCGCTTAGGTGCTCGAGCATTAAGCTACAAGGTCTAGCGCATTAGCTCCCACGCTGCCTTAACGACCTTCTAATCTGATAATTTACTCTCGATTATTCCTAGTTAATAACTATGACTATTAGTATAGTAAGGGTTAGCTATAAAGGAGGGTCGCTATATAAGGGGCCCTGACACTCTATTGATAGTGTATTTATATTATCGGTCTCGCTATCCTTTTTCTCCTGTTATTTTCCTTACTTGTCGCCCCTTACTATCGATTTCTTCGTCCTTTATTCTAGTTCCCGTATATTATTACGATCTTTAAGGACTAGTCGAGGGTTCATGAACTTAAATAGTCGACGTATTGCCAGACTTCTTACTTATATACTAAGGTGCCTCCTATTACTTAAATACTACTATATACGCTTAAAGCTGCCGAGGAAACGAAATAGTATAGATAGTAATAGGCAGTATAACTTAGGATTAGCCCTTTACGACATTATAAACGATTTTCTTCTAAAGATAGTACTATCCTTAACTATCTGAGAAGGTTAAAGTTATAATAGTTAATAATTCCCTTAGTATCCTTAGTACTACTATAAAGTTATAGCATATCTCTTTTACTAAACAAGCTACCTCGATATCACGCCTAGCGTAAGACTCTTTACTATAGTAGTAATAAAATATCCTATCCGGATTTATCCGGTACTGCGAATCCCTAAGAAAGCAGATTATAAGCTAAGCGAAAGCAGAAGGTGCCTATTTCTAATGCTAGCGACTTTAGCGCCGCCTCTGATTCTGATTATAATACGGACTCTAAGTCTAACTCTAGCTATAGCTTCAAAGGTAAGCTCGATTCAGAAGCCGAGCGTTATCGAAAGATCAGGGCCGAGTTCGTAGTCGCTAGTCCAAATCTAGCAAACCCCTATAATAAGACGAAAGGGATAATAAAAAGAGAAGAATAGCTATAGAACTTATAAGTTCCTATTATTATTTATTATTATATACTTACTAATTACGCTACTTTAGGTATTACAAAAAGGTTAGGAAGGGAGATCCGATAATTGCCCTGAAAAGTGTAACCGCAGAAGACTTTAAGACGTTCCTTATCTAGCGGAAAGAAAGGAAGAATTCGCGTATTAAGAGGTAAGTAACTATATCCACGTACTAGTATATACTCAGCATGAACTACTAACGTACAGTAAAGCGCTATATAGATAAGGGGATCCTTGCAGATCTTCGTAATATTTATTACTTATCTATATTAATAAATTAATAATACTAATAAATCTATAGTAGATTCCTATACTCGGTCTTAATAACTCAGAAGTTAATAAGTCTGCCTTATATATCGAGGATCTATGTATTCTTTAAAATAGTCTCTAGGTTCGTGATCAAGAGACCTTTCCTTATAAACGACTCCGCGTGTAGGAGTTCCTAATAAATATTTTCGCTAGCTATATGTCTACTAGGCCTATAGCGTTAGTAGGGAAGATACCTCTCTTATATAAAGATATTAAGTTTCAAGTCTTCCCTCCCCTTATAAAAGGATAATAACCCGCTATACGACTTATCCTTAATCTCTAATATATTAAGCAGTCGAGTAGAAAGAAAAAGCCGTAAGTATATACCTTCTGAAGATATACCTAATATATTAAATCTTTTATAGGAAGAAGTTTACCTTTCGTGATAACGAAAGTATTATTTACTACCTAGTCATATTTATTATAGCTTTAGCTATTATAGATAACGCGTTTAAGAATAAATTCATATCCTTACGATAGATCTACGATCTTATTATTCTAAACAGAACCGATCGTATTCGTCTGAAATAAGAAGATAACTAGGTAAAATAGCTAATTTTCCGTAATATTACGCTTTCGCTAACTAAAGTCTATATATCAGAAACAAAATTATTAACTTACGCAAAGCACTGATACTACTTTATCCGTCTTAGCCGTACTTATCGTTTTAGGAAACGGCTATAATAGTATAACTTACGAAGAGGATCCGGGAAGGGGTTAAATAGTAATAACGATATTCTATATAACCTATATCAGACACAGATTTACTAATATATAATAGAGGTATTAACCCCTAAAGAGAGGAGACACGCTATAAGAAATAGTAGCGATATGTATAAGCGATATTATATACTATCGTTTATTAACGCCGACTACTAAGCTATTTACCTCGGAACTACTCGCCGTAAGGATCTTATTCGAGCTGTTAGCCGCCTTAAACGTTATAATAATACTCCGGATAAATTAAATAATATATAAAAGGAGGAGATTTTGAAAGATTAATATATCCTGAACAAGATATAAGAATAGAAGGGCTATGTTCTTAAAATAAAAGCAGAAGGATACTCTATAATTAAGGCAGCTAAGAATACGTTCTAGTATAAAAAACACTAGAAAGCTTAACGGAAGATCAACTGTAGAAAAACTTAATTGAAAAATAAGCTACTTAACTATATAATTAATAACTTCCACGAAACTATTTACGTAGATAAAGTAGATCGCCAGATATAAGGTATCTTTCCTAATAACGAGGTGCTCATACTATCCACGATCGAGTATAAGCTTAGGGAGCGAGCTACTATCGCTAAGCTACTCTTTTAACCGCTTGATAAGCTTCATAAAGATAAAGTTTTTAATATACGTATTCAGCTTATCTATACTCTAGCGCAACTCTGCTACTACTAAGAAACCCCTCGCTAGTTGAAAATAGTATAGCTAAAATAATATTCTCAGACACGCAGTTCGTATACTAGTCTAAGTACTGAAGATAATAACGAAATTCTCTAAGAGTAGAGAGGTAGTAAATTAGCAGGAGTTTAAGAGGCGTAGACGCTTAATAATAAGTTATATATAAAAGCTATACTATATTGCCTATTCTGCGAAAGAGGCCCGTTTCAATATAAAGATAATCTAGGAAAGTACGTACAAGTTCAGTATCTTCAGAGATATTTAGCTAATAGCAGGTTCTTATATCCTTATAAAGAATACTTAGCTATTATAGGCAATTCTGCATACTTTTTAAGCCACGCATATCGTAAGCATATAATATATCTCTGATCGTATATTATTCGCTTAGAATACAAGTAGAGAAAATTCTCTCAGCTATCTAAAAGTTTACGTATTATACGCTCTATTAAAAAGACCAAAAATAGTATAAGTAATAGTATTTCTAAAGTCGATCTGACTTTATTCGGTAGCTATTATAGTCTGTAAAAGAAGATCTTTACAAAGGATTAGAGAAATCAGTTTTAGAAAGTAATACTATCCTAAAGTTCAAATTCAACTTTTCTTTTCAGCCTATATCGTTAACTACCCTAAAGGAAAGCATGGCAAAAGAAATAAAGAATATTATAGGAGCTATATTAAGTAAGTAAGAGATAACTAAATCTATATAAATAGTAGCTAGAGAGATAAGTCTAACTCAGATAATATATCGTGCGGAAAAACGTTATCTTTAACTATAATCTCTATGTTATCGTATATTTAGAAGATACTCTATTTTAACGAACAGACTTCTACTCCATATAATAAATAATACTATATACCTTAGGAGTTATTTATCGAATTATCAGAATAGATAAGATAAGTATTAGCTAATTAAATTTATTATACCTACCTATTAGGGAGTCATTTGAATATCGAAAGAGCCGAATCATGAGCTGAGATAGGAGCTATCGAAACCGATTATGCACAAAACTCCCGGCTAGTTTCTTACTAGATTATAAAATTATAGCGTTCGAACAGGTATAAGTGATTTAATATACTACTGTACGCTCGTATCGCTCAGTTGAGTCACTTTTACGCGCATAATACAGCATACAAGTGATCTTCCCAAGTAAATAGCGTACGAGATATACAATAGCTAAATAGCTAAATCTAAACACGTTATACAGATTAAGCTCTGAAGATATGTCATCGTAGAGAATATTTCACGGGTACTACCGTGTTTCATTCGTTAGCGATCTTTTCTGATTATAGTTTACTTTAATAGTATACTTAGCACGCAGGACGTGAGACGTAGTTAATCTATATATATATGCAGCAGAGACTATATTTAGGCAAGAGTTTAGTAGTTAGGGTTCTACGAAAGATCTGCAGATAACTACTATTAATATAATATCTCTCGTATCTTCGCCCTTAACTATATAGAGTCTTTACTATTCTACTTCCGACCTATAACCCTTCTGGAATAATCATACTTATCCTCCCAGATTATAAGAATTTTCGTATACAGAAGTTTGAGTTTAACGATTTATAGATTAATAGCTTTAAGCGAGCTACGCATATAACTCCTTAGTTAGTCGAAGCTTTAATCTAGTATTTATTAATACTCTTTATAAATAATTATTTATAGAGAATATCCGATATCTCTATAGTTTAGGTACCGAGGTACTCGCCCTCTATATCGACGACTCTAGTAGTGAATATCAAGCTATCGTCGTGAGCTTTAATCCTCTTACTTTTATATAGATAAAGTATTTATAGAGCGAGCTATACCCACTCGCTAGAGATATTTTCTATAGCTTACTTATAAAATATATAGTAGATCAGGAACATCCGAAACCTTGCGTATAAGCCTAGTCTTCCTCTAATATATTCAGTGAACTTTCAGCACCCTATACGCATCCTGAATCGAGCTATTCATAATCTAGATTTATATAATACCTCTATGCTCTAGTAAACTACTTTCACTTAGCATACGTAATAAATAGGCCTCAAAGCAATCAATAGACCACTAAAATCCCTTGCGCGATCTCGTCCTAGAATTTCCGAAGTAGATATCCTTAATAACATTTACGGATTTCCTACCTTATATCCCTTATCTCGCTCGAACCAAGATACTTCGAACACCTTCAAGCCGGTACGAATCTCGAGCTATAGACGCTAAAGGAGCTACCCTTCCCCTTCTTTATTCTCGACTAAAAGGAAGCAGTATAATAAATCTGCGCAGGGAGCTAGATATGAATCTATAAACGAGGATTCCGTATCTCCTCTTGCGGCTCGAGATATTATATAAACCCTAAACCGAAGCAGAAATTCCCTAGCAGAGACTATAATAAACAAGAAAAACATGACCTGCGATTCTATAGTTTAATATCCTCAGGAGCTGAAGCTTTTTCAGGTATATAGTATACGATTAATAACTTATAGCTAATTACACTCGAGGCAAGACAGAGCGACAGAAATCGGCCTCTTGTAGCTACTATAGCAGGAACATGTCCCAGGTCGGGTCAAATTCAGAAGTATATATATCTTATATCGAGTTATCTATACGCTATACTAATAATATAGTTTCTCCTTTATCGATAAGATACGCTAAGCAAAAAGTCGAATAATACTCTTCTTTACTCGTAATCCTCTCCCGGTAGCTTTCTTAATACGCATATAGAGCAGAGGGATAAAGTGCTTATCTCAGATTCTTATAGAGTATACCTCTCGAATAATCGAAAAATAGTAGATAGTATATAGTATAATTAATCTAGTGCTACTAAGAGCATTTCTAAGCGTCTGGAGTATTATATCATATCCTTTTTTGCTTCCTTTAAATGTGTTAATAGCTTATTTAGTATAATACGACTAGGCTTAGCGCTGAGAGCGCTGAGGGCGTAAAGTAAGGGTATCTAACGAAATATGATAGCTCTCTTAGCTAATCGTAACGTTCGAAAGGAGATATAATTATCTAAGATAGATGTAAAAAGCCTTCTGATAAGTGATTTTGCCGAGAATTACTCTTAGTAGACTAGTACTCGACCCGATCTATAAAGCCCCGAGAGGTTATAAACTTATCTTTTAAGGGGTAATAGTACTACCGATAATGTTATATTAAGGTCTCCTCGTATCAACTAGTCTAAGGTGAATAAGTAGTATTATTTAGTTCTTAACACAAGTAAATCATAGCGGAAGAAGTTAGAAGATACCTCAGAAACAGAAGTTCTAGCTAAAAGTTCCTTTGTATTAAGAAATATATAATATTAAAGACCGGATCATAGAAGCATATATTATATTTACCGAATCTTACTTAAATACTATCGAACGTCTACTCAAGCGACTTAGATAGCCCTTGAAAGACCTTAATGATCTTCGCTCTATTCCGATTATTCTAAAGCCTCCTCTACTAGGTCCCTTATAGAATATAGCGAAACCAAGGACTCGCAGTTATTCAAGATCGATAGAATAATTAAGTATTAGGAAAGAAGCAACTACAGAGGTAATACAGGCGAGCACTTAAGAAGTATTAATCGAATCTTAGGGCTATTATTAAATATCCCAAATAAGTACTATTACTATCTCGTTTCGTAGTTTACTAGATTCTTAGATAATTAGTTTCAAAGAATAACGGATTTAATTAGTAGCTTTATCATATATAGCTTAATAAGATAGTATAGTAAGAAGCGTAAAATTAAGTAAGATCCTACGGCGGACCTAGTACTAAGTATCAGCGGCTCAGGACGAGTAAGTCTAGCTGCCCTTCATACTATTCTTAAAGCTCCTACTAATTAAGTAAAAAGAAAGCTAGTAAACCGAAACTTATTATTTTCAGGTAATAGTTAGTAGATTAAAGCTATAGTAAGAGTAACTGCCCCCGGTCTTAGTAAGGAATTAACAGCGGACTAGCCAGGTATAGTGAAGTGAAGCTTATACCGGTTACTCTATTAGGATAACCGCGAGAAAAAAAAAAGATTATACTATAGTTATTCGAAAGGGCTAATACTTCGACCTTAATATTATAAGAGGTTTACTATAATATAGCAAAATTGCATATAAAGTAGCATGATAATATCTTCAGATCTAATATAAAATCTCTCCTCTATTACTCTTAATATCTTCGTCTTACCTGTTTATATAGCTTCTTTAACATTAAGGAAATGCTATCGAATCGTTGCGAGGAGAATGTCGGCTAAAGTAAGAAAGATCGACAGTATATGCTATTCTATTACTAATTTAGATATGTTTATTATTTTTTAAGATGACTTATATAAGAGCGACCTTACTTTCGATAATAAATCTCCTACTTGTTTATATTAGCTTATTTGAAGGTATCCAAAATTGCCTTCGCCTCCTTAAGGTCTCTTATCTTTATATATATTTAGACCGTACGAAAGCGTAAATTAAGATATACTCTCAAATCCTACCTGTTTAATTATTTGATTTTAAAATAGCTAATTAAGCTCGATATCGAGAAAGACTTTACGCTATTATATCTACTATAACTATAAGATATAGTATAACCTTTTTAGATAATATTATCGAGCGCTTAAGAAACAGTTTTACTTTTAGGTAAGAGTAGAGAGCGTATAAGTCAAACTTATTAGATACCGGAAAATTCCACCCTTAGAACAGCGGTAAGCAAAGTGATATAGTAATAAGCACGTCCAGCGGCAGTAAAGATTATTCAAACCAATTAAACATAAGAAGTGCTATAGTATAATACTATCGTGAATATTTACATAGCCCTACAGCTCCCCTCTTTTAGCATTATGTATACTATAATAAGAGAAGTAGGCGAATCTGAAAGTGCTAAGCTTAAAGATAGATAAACAGCTAATATAAGCCAGCTAAGAAATAATAAAACTCTAGATAGTAATACTTACTGATTAATGCTACGTATATTACGGAAGCATAGAAGAGGAGTTATAAGTAGGTCTCGCCTACCGTTATAAATCGCCAGGTAATATTTTCTATAGAACAGTATCGAACAGAGGAATATACTCCAATTAGTGCTAGACGAGACCTACCCTAAACCCGCTTCCGTACAGGAGATAATATATAGAGATAACTCACTTACTTTATATCTATTCGCTGTTTATTAATAGCTTATCCTATATATTTATCCTATCCTCTTAGTAATAAGGCGGGTTATAATAGTATTAAAGTATATAGATAGTATAGAAGTCATAAAATAGAAAAAAATATATCGAGGAAAATCCGTTAAGCCGGAGATAAGCTTAGTATACTATCGCACGAAGAGTATTAAAGACTACGTATTTCGCAGAAGTCTATCTCTTATCTATAGTCTATCCTAAGGAAGGAGCTACCCCCCTCTATATATCCAAAAGAAAGGGATATTCAAATAAAGGTAATCTTTTGAAATAAATATCTATTTTATAACTTTATTTTATTCTTATATAACCTAGTTCAAAAGTTATCGTAAGTAGTTATAAGAGACTAATATAAAGGACTTACTAAATAAGTATTTTTACTTTCGAGAAAGTTGCTACGTGATTAATAACTTCTTATAAGATTTACTTAAGATCGAGGAGAAAACGTTTACTCTAAATATAATTAAGTTAGGCTTCCGAAATAATAGCCTATAGATGAAATTCGACTTAAAAATAAGATGAATATAAGTATATATTAATATCCCTTCTTAGTATTTCCCTCCTGTATACTAGTAAACGTGCTACCTGGGATATATAGATCTATCTAGTTCTAAATATTCCGGATTCTCTATAGATTATGTAAAAATCGCCTCGCTACTTCCCTGAATTTAATACTCTACTACCTAAGGAGCAGATTACACTTTCAATTATACGACCTTTACTTCCTAAGGTAGCAGAAATAATAAGTTACTAAAAAAATACTTAAGTATTAGCGCTGAAGGCTAGAGCTATTTCTTAGCCCTCTAAGTAAGAATTTTTTTTAACTCTATTTAACGCTATATAAAGTATAATATATAGGCGCTTATGCGGCGAATAAACTAATAGATATATAGCAAATTATTAAAGAGAGAATAAGCGTAAGTTAGATTTCTAAAGCTCTGAAAACAAGAGAATTAGTATTAGTCACGCAGGTCTAATTAATACTAGCTAAGGTCGCGCTATAAAGAAGAGAAAGAGAGAGGAGGAAGTAAGTCAGAAGTCGTAGCGTTAGTATAATTAAGTTAAAAGCAATAAGGTATTAAGATTAGAAGATATAATTACTCTATAGGAGAGGAAGCTAGCTAATAGACGCTACGAGAAGAAGTAAGAGATTCTACCTGGAAAATCTCCTATATAGAAGTCGCTAGAGAATTACTACTTCTTAAATACTAGGAGTGAAAAGTAGCTAATAGCGCAACTACTGCTATAAAGATACCGACTATAACTGTAGCTACAGAAGATCCAATAGCTATTTCTTCGACTTCTATAGCGATAATAATAACTATAAGCCTAAAGATAACGATATTAAAGTACTTCATTTTAGTTATACATAAGTAGAGTTAGAAAGTTAAGTAGTACTAAACCGTTTGATATAAGCTAATCCGACTTTATTCTATTTTCATTAGATATTACTTCCTCCTAATCTTCATGCCCGTATCATACTAGCGGTATAATACCTAGTTAAATAGCACTCGAGATGATACAATAGAAATATCGGGTATTCCGCTAGGGCGCACGGGGGGATAAGGCGGTATCGTTAAAGCTAGCGAAGAAAGTTAGCTAGAGCTATATAACGATTTATTTAGACTATAACAGCTACTTAAGGCCGGGGCTTCCGAAATAGGGTTTACGATCTAGAGAAATATATCCGTAGCTATAGGCATTCTAACTCTGACTATCGGCTTCTTCGAAGCCACTTTCTTCGCTGCTGCTTACTTCTTCTTAGTCTTCTATCTAATCAGCTACTTAGAATTCCGTAATAACTCCTTATAATCTTCGACCTTTAAGGGGACCCTAGCTTTAACTATAATCTATACTATCCAGACCCTTTCTAGCTGCATAAGATCATATACTAGCCTGACCCGCTTTCCTAGACTTACTAAGCGTGCTATAGTATTATTAGTAATAGATACCTTAACTGCATCGTCTTTAAGTAAAGGAGCGAGACTATCTCGCCTATAGTCATGAGTAATATCTTCTTTAGCTTCTATATCTAGGCCCACGATATTATTTAGATAAAAGATAATTCTTATTTCTAGTAGAGTATTAGTAGTAAAGTATACTCGTTTACTATAAATCGACCTTACTAGCTCGATCTCGTTCATATTAGTAAGAATAGGATTATTATAGCCGGATTCCCGTCTATTCCCTTATAAACGTAGCTTATAAACTAGTAATATAAGCGTAAGTCCACAGATGAACTTCTTTACTCCTACTTTATACTTCTACTCGAATACTTCCGCAACGAATTATCGGAGGCTCATAATATTAATTTCTCCTTCTCAGGTAAGCTCCTCCCTAAGCTTAGCTACCCCATAAGTATCAGAAATCACAGGATTTATATAATACTCTAGTATATCCAGCTTAGGAAAGGTTTTAGGTAGCTTCAGGCTCTTATACCTAGACTTGAAATACTTACTTTTATTCGTCTGAACCTCAAAATTAAACCTTTCCCTCTACTTCGTATATCCTGCAGCATCTATCCTTAATATACTATATAGAGACTTTCTAAAGCCAGCTCTTATAGCTTCGTACGCTATTTTTACTCTAAACCCTATAACTCTATTAGTATCGTAATCTCCTCCGCTCAGCAAAGCAACTAAGATTATACCCTTAGGATCGAGCCTAGATTTACTTTATTTAGTAACTTAAGTATCGTATACGTTAATATATATTAGAACCTTACCCTTAGGACTCTCTAAGGACTAGTTTCGTAATATTAGACCGTATCCGAATACTAGGGTATCTATATTCTCGCTGAGGACTATATCTGTAATACCTTTACGCTAGAGTAAAGCGCACTCTGCTTCTGCTTCTCCGGGCGCAGTATAATAAGGGAAGCTAAAGTGATTAAGCAGCTATCTGAACTTTATTTCTAAGATATATATTCCTCTAGGAGCTATATGCTTATTCCGCTTCGTAAGCGGCTTATTAGCTCTATCGAAGATAAATAGAGGCTGAATAGAAATAGAGAGTAGTCGTAGAAGCTAGTAATATAATATTTGCAATACTAAACCTAAGGGCTTATTAGTATCTAATTTGATTTTCATATCTGTTTCTTACCTTAGGCTGCTCGAACTTGAAATAGCTATATTAAGGTATTAATAGTAATCCGCAGAGGCCTCCTAGTCTCTTCATATTTCTCGATAGCAAGTTTCACTAGAGCTACTCTTTTACTAGGGCTAATTTCTTAGTATAGACTTTCACTTATCAGTTATAAGCTAGAATAAGAGGTAAGTTAATAGAATCACCTTAGTATTCCTATCTTTAATGTATTTTATAAAATCTGAATATTATAAGCAACTAAGTGAACAGACAGACAGATAGATAATTTATTAGCGCCCGGCGATAAAGGGCAAATTATATATCTCGAGCTTTTTAGTAAACTTTTTTAGTAGACTATAAGGTAAGTAATATAGCTTATATAGCTTATAACATCGAGGTACTTTTAAGTAGAGGCAGAATTTAGCTCTAACCCTAGTATACTTCCTTCTCCCCCACTCTACTATTATTAGTATGTTTATATTAACTATAATAATAACGCTGTAACTAGATATTTATTAGAACATTTTAATAGAAACTTCTCCAAAAGAAAAGTAAGAAAAGAAGCTAGTATCCTCAGAAGCTTCGTGTAATATTCGTATCGTCTAGAGGAATCCGCCGAAAGAGACAAGAGTTCGAAATGCCCACCTCTAGCATAAATCGTATCAGCTGTCGTAGCTATATTATATGACCCAGGGAAATTCCGCTGTGATAAGTTATATTACTCGAATAGCCTGATCTTTATCGATACGAAATAATAGATCTCTTCTATCGAAGGTTTCGTAAGAGACCATCAGATATATTAATCGGCCGGACTCTGCGATTAATAAGCTAGATAAGATAAGGATCTATTGTATCGTAGTACTAAGAATATCTCAACTTTAAGAGGTATTCCTGCAGCTATAAAGAGTCATATAAGATACTCTATTAGTAGGAACTTTCATAGAAGTTAGGGATAAGACCGGGTTGAATCGCAAAATTATATCTCTATAATATATTCTTAAAAATCTAGGCTTAAGCACTAACTACTTATAACGAATAGTAACCATATCAGAGATACCTCATAATTTATACTTATAATACCTAATAATACTAAGTTGGAATTTATAGGTAGTACCTAATAATATAGGATAAGATTGACCAGATACTTGAAATAAGATTCTAGTTCTTCAGATACAGCCTATTTCGACGTAACTTTAGACTTCTTCGAAAGGTACGTATTTTCTTCCTCTGCTAGTAGTATAAGTTAAGCTTCGAGTATCTTAATAGCTTCTAAGGCGTCAGGCTCAACTCTTATCTCTATAATCTCTCTGCTTAAGGGCTCATATTCCTCGGAGACTAAGCTTCTATAGTATAGTAAAAATTATTAGATAGAGACCTAATTACTCTTAGACCTCTCGTTAAAGCCTTCAGGCTAGCGCTAGGATTAAAGTCGTCGTAGTATTTAGACTAAAAATATATAACGCTATTAAAGTATGCTATATATAAAAGGTAGGATCAGAAGTAGATATCTGACTTATAGACTACGTAGTAATACTTCTAACTTTCTAAGCAGATTAAGGAGCAGAGATTAAGTTATATATATATCTAGAAGCAGGCATAGAGTTTATAGAAATATTATTTATATAATGATTCTGAAAGCTTTCAGCTTCTGCCTTAATATAATTTCGTATTTCTAAATAGTAACGTCGATCTTTCGAAAGCACCCTTTCAGATACTCGAGATACTTCGCATTAAAGATCTCAGTGCTTACGCTATACGAAATAAAGCGCGTTAAGACTAATACGTGCGGATCCTCTGAATATCTGCTGTCTCTCTATCTTAAGTCTTGAATCTTCTATATAAGTTTAAGACTATTTCATAGTTATAGACTCCTGCTCTATCTTAGTTATATCGAACTTGAAATCTTATTAATTTAAACATAAGTTACCTCGTTTTCTAGCTTGTAGATCTTTATTAGCCTCTCTTTATTTACTGCTGCCTCTAATAGTATTACTAACAGAATAACCAAATCAACCTTATAGTCCAGATTCTGCGAATCCTTATAAGAATAATTCAATCATCGTATTACTTTTTCTCGAAGGGGATAATATTTTTACTCGTACTTAAGCGTGCGGACCTAACGCTATATATAAGTAAGAGCTACAGAACGAGGCAACTTATAAACGCTCTACTTATCTCCTAATCTTCTTACTGCTATACTAGTTTACCTCACTTTATTCTCTTACTAATCATACGGGTTTATTCTCACGCGGATCTTGCTATATGCCTCCCTAATACGACTACCTTCAGCTCAGTCGAGACCATGCTCGCTTATAAGGGAACTATAACTTACGGCACGACTAATAATATTAAGATAGTAAATATGCCTATATATTCTTTGCTCAGGAATCTCTAGCGAGAGCTGATAGATGGACTAGTATAAATTCAAAATACTATCTAAGGTATCGCCCAAAATCTTCCTAGTAGCAGGGGAATATCAAGCTATAGACTTTCATTTGGACAAACTTAAGACTTCTCTAGCTGGAGTTCTGCTGCTCGCGGAGTACGACGGCCGATATAGCAGGCTATAGGCCTGGTTATGGAATTATAAGCTAAGCCGAGATATATATAATTCAATTTATCTAGTAGGAGATTAGCTATCAATTTCAACCCCTGGTCAGGGCTATGTTCTAAGTAGCTATACTCGTAATATCTCTATGCATAAGGAATTCTTAGAAAGGAAGTGGGCAGGGAGGTTACTAATTCAATAATACCATAAGAGATTTCTACTATTAGGCTATTTTTAGTAAGATATTCAAACGGGCGCTTCGAGTTAGGTAGATAGTACCACGAGGTTAATGCGAGTACTTGGAGTAAAGTTCGAATCAAATGATACTTAATTCTAAAAGATCAACGATTTCAGAAACTGCTTCTGCTATATGTATAAGTCTCCTCCTCAGCTTCCAAAGGACCACTCTTATATTTCATCTACCTTACGCACACCCACAATGCACTATCATCCGCTGGACATCGCTCTCACGTCAGAATAGATGGTTCTGGTCCGTTTTCGAAGGACTTCACCTCATTTTCAAGGGGACTATCTCGATCACCTTCCATGGCTCATCTAACTAAGAATCGGGCTTTTCGGACTCGTTGCAAGCATGACGAAGATTAGAGAAAGGGAGCGGAGCTGAGCGTTCCCTTCGACGAGGCGAAGGGGAATTTAAGTTTCTGCGAAATCTTAGATTAGCATGGCAAACTTTCGTCCTTAAATTAATGTTCAGTTGCTCACGCTACTGGTTATGTCCGTGTGACATAACACCTTTTCCGCCTCGCTTACGTTTGTTTTGCTTGCATTTCTGCTACCTAGTGCTGCTCAGGTACGAGCTCATCATCAAGATGCCGAGAAAGTTTCGCTTCGTTGCGACGAAGAAGCGACGGTACACCCACTTCAGCATTCCTAGATCGAGTTAGCCTAGAGTCGCTGTGGTCATGGCGTGCCTTCATAAAAAATCACAGGGATGAAATACTTGCCGCGTCTGCAATTACAGACAGGTGTTGTCTTACCTCTGGTCCAGAATAAAAGAGGGGGAGGTCGCAACAATAGCTTCCCGAACCAACGATCTGGTCAGACTATTGGTTTCAATAAAGATCGGTGGTTTTTTATGCAGAGTCGTCACGAAAAGATAACCTCTGTTGCATTTTCGAGCGCTTTGGTATAACCAAGCCAGTCAGTGGCACATAGCACCTTCAGCTGGGACAGGGGTATCGTCAAAGGGTCTCACGCAAATACTGGTAGGTGACCAGGGCAGCAAACGATCATGTACCCAGTTTCGGCACGCAGATTTAATTCAATGCAACCAATCACTGTGTGAGTATCCGTGTCTTCCCAGGCGCTGACTCTTTTTTCCATGTGTAATTGCGGCCTACTTGCGTAACTTCCTTGATTCTCAGGCTGCCCAGGATACCATGCTGGATTCCAATGAATCAGGGCCGAAAGCGATCTTGAAGCGTGATATTGCTTCTGCTCGCAGTGTATAGACTCAGGTTATGGTATAAAGAGAAGCTACAGAACAATGCGACCCGCGTGCGCTCTTTCATCCTCCGATTTCTCACCGCTGCTGTGTTTGTTCGCCTTACTTTATCCCCTCACCAATCATACGAGTCCATTTTTCAAGGAGGTCCTGTGGGCAGGCTAAAGCATCCAAACTTGTCCGCCTCACTCCACTGCGTCCCTTGTTTACATGCACGATGACTAGCCGAACGTGCACCACGAGCACTTCCAAAGCTAGAAATCCGCCTGAGACTACTATCACCCAAGAGATAACTGTTACCTACAGCACTATCGAGAACAATATCGAGACGGTGAATGTATGTCCCCTAACACAGCTCCTTAAGTGTTGGCTTACTGACGTCCTTGTTTCAAGGATACGTTCGGTATAACTCATGTCGTAGAGGGCTGGCCTGGTCAGGCCCGGCCGCACGCGATAGATTTCGGCCTTTCGTCCAAGAAATGCGAAAGAGAAACCACAGAAGGGCTGAAAGAGGAGGTTACGAGTTTTAACGGACCACTCTATTGTTATCTTTGGGAGCTCGATACGGAGTCGTGGACATACAAGCTTTCCGCCAGCAACTGGTCCGAATCCGTGTATCATCTCACTTATCTGCGTGCTGATGGCACTGCCTCCGAGTGTGAAGTCCTGGCCGAAGCTCTGACCGGTAAGCCTCCTCCCCTTCCCTGACAAGTTATTATACATCAAATCTCAGACTTATAACTTACAGAATCATTGTCCGAGCACGATCTCGAGGCTACAGTAGATCTAGATTTCGCTGTAAGTGGCTGAGCTTTATTGGATTTTCATTCTAACGTATTGAGAAGATATCGGTACCAGACCCCTCCGCAGACTGGCAACGAAGGTGCGAGATTCTGGGCAACGAACGTATACTTGACGACGCTACTTGGCAGCTCGAGGAGATGTTGTCCGGCATGAGCAACACCAAAGTCATTGCATCACAAATTCTATCACGTCTAGACTTCGTGCAAATCACTCATATCTCTCTTAGTCTTGAAAACTAGTCGTGAACCAAGAACTCTGCACCCCTTTGGTACGTCTTTAAGGTTCATAGTCTTCCAAGTTGACTTCTCCTCAAGAGATCGATACTCCTTGATTATAGCCTTCTTCCATTCTGGCCAATCAGGTCTCTTCATAGCCTGATCCAAGGTAGTCGGATCGTCCAGAAATGGAGACTCTTCTTGAGCCGTATGGAAGGCAAATCTGTACTCCCCAGTACTACTATGATTACCTTCCATTGGAGAGGCAGCGTGAGAGTAGCCGTTATTTGGTTCCGGGGTTGCCTCAGGCGTCGAATTTGGGGCGTTCCGGCCAGAGCGTGTAGCCCTAGGGACGTACTCCGGCACATGGTTCTTGGATCCAGGAGGTCTGCCACGCTTCTTTTGTATGGTAATTTGCTCCGGAATGTCGACCTCTGGTGCAGGTACTTCGTCCGCGACTGTAGACTCGGCATCCACTGTACTGTCGACTTCACTTTCGGAATCCTCGTCTTGGCTGGTGATACCTGTATCAGGAGTAGTACCGGTAACTTCGGCGGCTTGATTTTGACTCAAAGTATCAGTAGACTCAATATCACCCCTATTTTGAGGCACCATCATGGCGTCTTCTTCGTGAGGTTCTGTGACTAAACCGTCTTCATCAAATCGTAGATGAGAGGTACGAACCACCTTTCCATTGATTAGGCATCTGTAGATATTATGACCTTCAAATCCCACTAGAATACCCTTTTCGGCTCTAGGAGCTACCTTGTGGCTCTGGACTCTCTTCTCCTTATCAATTAGTATGAAGACAGGACATCCCAATGCACGGAGATGCTTGACAGAGGGAGTATGGTTCACCCCTGGCTCAATACCGTCCCAGAAGCACTCAAATGGAGTCTTCCCTTCTACTCTAGAGGTAGAGGTAAGGTTGGCGATATGTATGCAGGCGAGTAGAATCTCCGGCCACATGTAGTCAGGTATATTCTGATCTACCATGACTGTACGTACCTTCTCGATAATCGTACGTATAGAGCGTTCAGCTCTTTCATCTTGCTCTGGAGTATACGGAGTAGACTCCTCCAGTAGCATTCCAAGGTGATCGGCAAGCTCCTTCATCTGAGAGAGAGAGTACTCCTTGCCCCCGTCACATCTCCACACCTTAATTTTGCGTTGATACTGTGTTTCGGCCAACTTGATTAGCTTTTGATTAGCTAGATATGCATCCGACTTCTTGGCGTAGGTAAAGGCCCACTTTCCAGTCGAATAGGCGCATGAGAAGATAGAGGCGTAAGAGTGACCATTCAGACCCTTAGGTTTAAGGTGTACCACATCTACATGGATTTCATCTATTGATCTGGCAGGTCGAGCACGTGCCGACACCTTATTAACCTTCCGAATAGGTCGGCCTTTCTCATATGGTGCGTAAAGGCGAGTTCTACCAGTCTTAAGCTCTGTAAACTTCATACCAGTAACCATGGATTAAGTGCGACGTACTACGTCAAAGCTAGCGTGACATATACGTTTGTGCCAAAGCTCTATATCGACTGTAGCTTGCTCTACTGCTGCAGGTAAGCTCAAACCCGGAAGGCTAGCGTACCCTGCGCAGGAGGTCTCTTCTTCAATAATGAATAGATTCTTATCAATTGTACAGATCTCCTTCTCCTTAGACGTGTAGAGAACAGAACTGCGTAAATAACCTCCTAATTTGTTCAATTTAGAACCGGAGTATAGGCAGACTGGAGACTGCGGGATATACAGTGTATCATAGCACTCCAATGTGCGTACTGTACCGTCGGTCTTTAGCGCCTTAATCGTACAACTTCCAATCCCGGTAGGGCGTAACGGCCCATTAACGGTGAGCATGCACTGTAAATCGTCTCTTAGCGTATATGAGGTAAACTTGGAAAGGTCGTTGGATATATGCTCCGTAGCGCCGGTGTCGAAGAGCCATCGTGACTTATTATGGTGAGAGAACATAGCTGTGGAAGCCGTAATAGTAGGGAAACACGGTAAAAGGGCTGCGCCGAAAATGCTTTTCTCGTCGGAATCGTCATCCTTCTCCTTCTTCTTTCCACTACTGGTCTTCTTCTTATCAGTATTCTCTCCCTCCTTCTTCTTCAGCCATTCGGCATGCGGGATGCGGTGGTTTTACCAGTTGTATGCGCGAGAGGTCCGGCCTTGCAATTCAGCGTGATTGCTAGCTTCATTTGACTCTCTCCAGACTCCCAATCTTGCCACTTCTTAAGTGCTTTATCGTCGACATCGTCGTCCCATTCGTCTACCTCTTTAGGCACGTGGTCACGCGACTTGACGTTGAGAAACTTGCTGATTCCATTAGTTTTGGCATTATTCAGTACTTTGTCTCTCCATTCCGTGTAGTTCTCTCCTCCCTTGAGCTTATAGCCGTCTGCCAAGTTTAAGGACGTAGAGCTACTCATCTTCTTGCGTTTATACGGCTCTGGCGTAGTCGCAGTGATGGGTTCCGATTCCGGGTCTTCCGGATCCTCTGGATGATCCTGGGACGTCGATTTGGCGTCTGCAGGGGGTAAATCGGGTATATTTTGAGTCCTGGGGACTTGGGTGGTGGCTTCCGGCGCTAGCGCGGAAAACTCTGCACCTCGGGATGCGACAATTTCGGAATCGTCGACTTTGACTGCTGTACGAGTACGAGTATTGAGTACTGTACGGCTTGTTTGTGGTGGTAAAGACTCTTCAAGAGAATCTTCAATAGAGTTGGAGTTGTCGGAGTACACTTCTTCGACTTCTTCCAATGATGGTAGCGTAGGTGCGACAGCTGAAGAACTCTCTCCACTGGCGCTCTGCGCGACTGTATTTGCTGTAGAATAACGCGCCAGTTTGACTGAACTATACGCGTATACTGTACCTTGATCGGAAGCTCGCAACTTGAATCTCTACCCTTTTGGTACTGAGAAACAGTTCGGCGCTTACTGTCAAGAATCACAGTACTACAGCTTCTTTGAGTACTACTCTACTTCTAGCTATCGGGGCTCATAACCTATCGCAAGGTTACGTTGATCTTCAGAGTAAGGCATAGAGTAGTTGAATGTTGTTGGTTGCATTGCAGTACTGATTACTATGGAGAGTTGACCAAAGGTATTATCTAGGAATATCCGCACGGACCATGCACGTGACCACAGTCACCTGATCCACACCAAGACCCATATCCTCGCAACATATCTCTATTCCGACTCTCCTACCTTAGATTTGAGCACTCTTCAATTACTATTTTAGACGCAAATCAGCGTACGTTAGGGAGCATAGCTATTTCTGAAAAATCTACTTTTAGAAGTAGCTTTAACGTACCAGAGATGGAAATACAGTAGCTCAAGAACTTGGTAGCCGTCAACCCAGGTCACAAGGAACCAGTCAGCTATAGCTCAAAGATGACTGCTATAATACTGTTCGGAATGGTCAAGGGCTGACATGCGTCAGCTGCTTGAAAGCTGTCAGCTTAATCTTAGCAGCTCCGATCAAAGATATTGGATGCTTAATGCTGACTTTAGCTATACCTGGCCATCAAGCGATAAACAGCAGAGCGAGAGGATGACGCTCTCGCTCAACTGTCACAGTATCAAAGGACTTGCAACACCTCCCCACGGCGTAAAAGGGAATATCACCATTTTGTGTTCATTGCAAGTCTTCGAGTCCGAGGGGCTGTTTTCACTAGGTCAAGCACAATAACAAGTTATCAAAGGGTCATGACATTAGGCAGGCTACTGGTTATGTGTATTAAGGCAAAAAATCTCCAACACCAATTGCCTTCGTCAAAAAAAATAATGTGCAACATTGAAGTAGCCAAATTCCAGTCTCCACAACGTTCCCGTGATTGTCTTCATTTGTTCCCATCGCTCTTCTCTCCATATCACTAATATCAAATTCTAACTCCGCCGAATTGACGCTCCAAGTCCGTCGCAGGTCTGACACCGCCAATAGCTCGATGATCATGACCACCAACCGGAGAACCACATTGTGGGCATTGAGAGGTTTCCATCGGCATACCACACTCTCCAATCGTAAATGGATGGCCATTCTCACAGTAATACCAATGCCCAGTGCCTCTAAAGTCATGTGCCATGGCCGCATACACAGCTGCTTTTTCCTCATTACTCACTGGCATATAGAATGTCGAATCTCGCAACATCTTCTCAACTTCCTCAACTTCGTTCCCCATGCCCGCAGTTTGGCCGGGATATTCATCACATATTTCATGTGCGAGTTGAAGATATTCCCTGGCCTTGTCCAAGAGCTGTGTGAGCTCTGATCCAGGCTCTGCGAGGCTCCGCTCGAGGGCGAGGAACCGTGCCCAGTACAGGAGGCCCTCAACGTAGTTTCCTGGTTGGGTTCTCGACTCAGATTCTACCATCAAGTTTTCGCATTCCTTTCTGTTGATACTCAGATCGACCTGGATTCTGGAAGAACTTGCGCTGGTCTCGCCTTTCCGATCATTAAGGAAAGTCAGGAGAATAGTGTAATCGCATCTTATGAGCAGTGCTGTGGCTAGAAGCCGGTTGCGCACTTGAAGAACATCGACTTTGGAGTGTAAATCAATATTGATTCCACGATGTCTGCGGGCGTCTTGAACAAGGTCGTAGATGCGGCCGAAGGGTTGTTCTTTCTCATTGACCTGTTGCAAAAACTTGTTGATCTGTCTTCGAAGCCCGATGATCCTTTTATATCGGTTGTCTTTTCGCGTAAGTGTTCCGATCTGGGAGATTTGGTGGTCACGGCTCCCCTTTAACTGAAGAGATCCTGATAGAGGAGGTTCTAGCGATATCTTATCGGAAGCCGTGAGGCTGCATCTAGCAGCCTCACGGAGCTCTGCCTCAATTGCTTGCATCTTGGTAACTAGAGGGATGAATTCCATGTTAGCCCAGACGATGAATTTCTTTGTTGCCTCGTCGATCAATGCTCGACGAACGATACGGCTATAGCGGTTGAGGTTTCGTAAAGGACCGCGGCAAGTTGGGCAGCTTTTCATCCCGGAGGCAGAGAAGGGTTCGGCACTATTCTTCAGGTCTACAATTGAGCCTTCGCCATTCGTAGAATAGAAATCTGACATGCTCATGTGCCCATCCATGCTCTCTAGGGTGAGGATGTGCCCACAGGATGGCACGATGCAAGGATTCTCATCGAGATCGATCTCCTCGAAAGTGGATGACAGAATAAAGTCAACGACCATTCCCTTGATTTTTGGGTGCGCACAAATCTGACAATATGCAACACCTGGACAGATCTCCCCACAAATGGACGGACATCGATGCCCACAAGCCAACATGTTTGCACAGCGCTCTGAGCATGGTAGCAGATCACAGGGCACTGCACATGGTAACGGGCACCGTCCACGATGTGGACAAGACCAAGCACAATCCTCCGCACATGGTGCGCAAGGCTCATGACATAACTTGCTGCATTTCGAATGATTGCAGCTGACTTCGCAGGATTCCGTGCAAAGAGGACAGGGCATGTCGCCATGGCACGGAGCTTTGCAGCTATGACTGCAGGTCGTGTATGGTCTTCCACACTGGGTGTTGCAAACTCCATGTGTCTTCTCAACAATCATACCCTCAATCCTGGTATTGCAATCTTTGCAAGAATGCGTGCAGTTGTGTCCACAAGTCAGCGCTGCCCCGCAGGTTGCTGAACAAGGGTGATCAGCATCCAAAGGCAGTTCGTGACAACGGACTCGGATTTTATGTTTGCAATGCTCCATGACCTGTTCCATCTGGATCTGACAGCGAACCTCCTCTGGTGTCTGCGCCTCATAACATCTCAGCTGCCTGGCGATGTGTCCACATGGTAAAGGGATGTTGAATAATACGACTTGGCATTTTGGCTCGCATAGATCTCCGCAAGGTCTCGGACACTCATGCTCGCAACCTTTCTTTGTTCTTGAGCAGCGTTCAAGGCAACGAACTGCATTGTGCAAAGATGTAGAATGGCACATATTAGGACAAGAATGCCCACAGAGGAGTCTCGAAGAGCATCTCTTAGCACAACCGCCTTCAGGAGCGAGCCGAGCGAAATCGTCCGGCACTGAGACTTCGATGGGTGTTTCTCTATGTCGAGGACAGCATAGGGCAAGGTTTGGACCGATGTTATTTGAGCGTTCCAAAATAGAGAGTACTTCAGCCCACATAGGAACAGGTCTCGAGGTATCGGAGTTGCCGATGATGTACATCCCATGTCGTGCACGACTCAGCAGTACATTGATACGGTTAGAAGTCTTCAAGAATCCACATTTCCGTTTATCGTTGCTCCGAACTAAGGAAACGACAATGACTTTGGCCTCTTCGCCCTGGAAGTTGTCCACGGTAGCAATTCTCAAAGCATTAAGCAGTGTCGTTTTCTGGACTTGGACTTGGCCATCTGCAGAAGTCTCCGGGTCGTCTTGAAGACCCTGAGCTTCCAACTCTTCTTGATCCCGATCCCCAACAACAATCTCGAAGGAATTCGCTAGCCGCTTCTTGATTTTCTGCAATTGTCCCAGATATGGAGTAATAACTGCAATATCCTCACTCCCGTACGTTCCTTGCCTTACAAGATGTGAGACAAGAGTAGCGATCATATCCACTTCGAAAGTATTAGTTCTGGATAATGAGACAGCTTGGGCAGGTCGCGGGTCCTCTTTTTCTTGGTGGTCAAGCCAATATAAGCGATCTCGCATCCCATCAACTTCCGGATATTCTAACACTGAGGTGTGATCTTGCAAGTCTGGATAGAGCGGGACTCTGACTAGCTCTGAGATGGAAGGGTGCATTCGTCGCTGAGTTTTCAATGTACTTAATGGGACCTGGAGATTCCCCATCTGCGGCCTGACGAGACGCTCAAACAGCGAGATATCGAGTGAATATCTCTTGCCCTGGGGATTGTCATGTTGAAGCTCGTAGTTATTTATTTGGGGCCGGAGCTGTTCGTGATCACCGATCAAAATTGCATGTTCAACTCCCGGTAAGAATGCAGTAAGGGTGTGTGCCTCGAGAACCTCTCCGGCTTCTTCGCAAAGCATGACTTTTGCTCGAACGCGCTGGAGCAACTCAATGTTCCTTGCTAGCCCAGACGTTGTCACGCCGATGATGTGAGCTTCTCGAAGACATCGAAGGTCCAGTTCACTATGACATTTATCCAGCGCGGATTTGGAGCCATAATAGGAATGCAGTGCATGGGTGAGATCATTAGTGAGTTGCGCACTTCTTTGCTCAATCCAATGCTTATGAAGAGCACCACGCTCCGACGTCGACATCTCTCTCAGAGAAATGGCTGAGAGCTGAGTAGTGGGACGATTCGAAGCGAGTCTCTTCGGCGCCCCTCTAAGCCAACTCTCTACAACCCTGAACTTCTTTCCCTTCACTTCTTGAAACCCCTCCTCATCTACCCCCTTTCCGAACAATTCCTTGAAGTGCTGATTATGGGTCCTCATAAGATGGGCTTGGATATTTGTCCAAGAGTTTGGATTATTTAACCCAGACAGTATATCTTCGATTTCTCGCAGTGTTTCTCCAATATCCCGATTGTGTTCCCACTTGTCATGTTTTTCCGTCTTCGTGGGCACGACTCCTTCCCTTACATGATGGAGAGTGAGATTTTGAAGTAAATCGGATTTGGATCGTGAGCCTAGACGGATGACTTGCCTTACACCATCCTTCACTAAATGCTCCAACAACTGATCGAGAGCATGATTTGTGTAGCATACACAAATAATGGGACCTAGGTCGGCTGCCTTTCGGTTGTGGAGTAAAGCCTTGATGATTGCTACACCAGTATAGCTCTTTCCTGTGCCAGGCGGGCCTTGTATGAGAGCTAGTCCTGTACTGAGAGCTTGAATGACGGCGAACTGTTGGGCTTCGTCGAGCGTGGACCCACCGTCCAGCTTAGCGTAATCGAAAGATTGCCCCGGTTTTAGAGTCAGGGGTACACCAGCGAGAACGTCGAGATTGAAACTGAATCCTCTTTTGGTCGCGTATGCTGGAGGTTTGATGATGGCAGTAGAAGTCTGCGAGTCTGGTGCTACGACCTCCGCGAATGGAAGGCTCAGTTTCTGGCTCATTTTCTGTATCGCTTGTAAAGTTGGCTGAAAAGATGGCAGGAGCACTCCCGGGAACTCAACGAGCGATTGTCGAGTTTTGGAAAGCGCAATGTGAGAACTAATCCAAATGGCATCTTCCACCTTATATTCTGCCAGGCCCAGTAGCACAGACGCACGATTCGCTTCTCTGAAAAGGCTGGGAATATCATCTGATCTTCTCTTGTCATCTGAATTGGAGTCCTTTCTTCCGTGGAATGGCAAGGTTGGATCGCAGACAGAGAGGAACATAATTTTACCATTTGCTGAGACGAAGCAGACTAGCGAATCAGCTTGCAAAAGCTTGCTTCCTTTCCACCAGTCCTCTCGCTGCTTCATAGATTTATTGTTGATTTGGGGAGGTTGGTCGAAGTCTGCTATGACTTGTAGACCTTTTCTGCGATCTACACGCATACGGGAAAAGCGGACGTTGTGATAGATGAGCTTCCGAACGCCTTGTTGACCTTGGTGCGTTGGCACATTACGGTTGGGATGTTTTAGCCTCGTAACCTCTTCACGCACTGCATCTCGTAGTTGTCCCACTGTGTCTTCGCGGAGGAGTCGGAATTGTCTGTCCAGTAGTCCGGCAAGGCCTGACAGGTGGTATTGTGTTGAGTCGATCAATGGGAGGTATTCTTGTCGTGAGGAAGCGATCTCTTGCGCTGTGGGGAGGATCTGGATATCGGCGATACCCGCATGGTCGTTATCGTGTCGAGCACCGTTGTTGGAGAGATTTCCAGGCAAGTCTTGACTCAACTCGAAGGCTGCAGATAGAAGGTTTTGCGGAGTTGATTGAGCCAGTGCGAGGGGCAACGAAGAACCGATATTAAGACGACGTCTGATTCGAGTAAGGCTTTGTTGTACATTCGGTATTATAAAGTTCTCCGGAATGCAGGCAGAGATTGTCTCTACGATGGTAGTAAAGCCTTCAATGACTTGAGCACTCTGGTTGATCTCAATCAGCCGATCTAGAACTGCGAGACTCGATGATACGGCAATGGTAGAGGCGTCCTCATCGCTTGGAGAAGGTCCTAGAATCATTCCACTTAGAGCAGTTGCTGTAGAACGGAATACACGTAGCCCACGTCGACCGCTGGGACCAAAGAGAAAGGTGTAGATAGTATCAACAGGAGTCTCCAGTATTAGCGAGGATAGCACATCTGGATGAGAGATAATCTTGTAGAAAGGAAGAGTCCTATCTCTAAATATCGAGAGAGTGATTTCATCCCTTTGGCCGGCATCCATAATGTCCGTTAAGGTCTTGATGATTGCAAGCCCCGTCTCTGCACCGAGTCTGGTGATGACGTACTGGCGTATTCCTGCATCTTCGCTCTCAATGAGATTCCAGGCCATCTGGAAGAACTTTTTTGTATCTACAGCAGCTTCGAACCGTGAAGAATTCGTGTTGGGTCTTGGAATCATGTATGTCCATTTTCGGCAGATTGCTTCGGTTTCGTTCTCCTCGCGAGGCTGTGGGTTTGTGGTGTTTGATGAGCTTGCGGTGCTCGTTACTGTGTCATGGCTGAATCGACAGTGGATGCCGCGGCGGCAACAACCGCGTTTGAAGTCGAAGCAGGGCCCGGGTCTGTTGTGTCTTGAAGTCAGTGGTTGTTCCCATAAAATGCAGAGAGTATCTCGCGAGTACTCACGGCATTCTGGAACGTGTGTGTTTTGATCTGCCAGACTTATGGATAATTGGCTAAAGATTTTACGCAAATGGACAGAGCTATAGGTCGCAGCGTGAGAAGGCTATGATTGAAGGAGGTAGAGCGTAGGAACCTTTAGAAACACTTCATCTGTGCAGGACATGCTTTGTGAAGCCTCATCAGGCTATGAGGCCTCCCGGTTCAACTGAAGGCAGTTTTGAGGCTCCCGACGACTGGTTGTTGAAAAAGCAAGTGTGATAAGGAATTTTGAATCATTGTGTCGAATGGGAAGTCGTTGGTAAACGCACGATTCGTTGTCTGAGCATCGAGGGCCTCCCTGCCGTGATACAGTCGCGAGGGTCAGGTGCCACTGTCGACCCCGCTTCGAATTCGCATGCTAGCTAAACCTAATTCGGTTAGTAATGATAGTAACGCCCTCGCCGCAAAATATACATCCTACCTTCATCATCTTCATCCAAGTACACGAACCCCGCAAGCTATATCAACTTACGGCTCTGCGTCTACAGAAAGCGCAATAGCAGCGTTCGAACCGCTCCTCTCGTGGAATACTCGAGCTCAAAGAAGTGCTATCTTGCATGATCTCTACTTCGCAAGTGACTCGAGCTAAAGCTTGCAGTCAAGTCTGGCATCCCGTGCGGAGCGTCCAGTGTTGAACCTTTCTAATTCGACGCTTGAATTGCAAGCCCTGGCAAATAAGTCTCGAGTGCGAATACAGTGGCTGGATCATAATGGTATATCGAAGCCTGCAACCGGAAGCAGTCCATCTTCCGGGCCAGTAGGCAAGAGGCAACACGCAAAGATCCTTCCACTGTGCAACCACACCCCTCTACCGGAGGCGACATTTCGTTTGTTTTCGTGTGGAGGCTGGATACTCTCTTCCAATTGCCCTTCGCGGATAGAGAGATGGCCAAGTGACCACAGCTGTCGCACCAGCAGACGACGGTTACACAGCATGAGCTAAGTTGCAGTTATTCCCAATGCCTCAAAACGAGGCTACCAATCAATCTGCTGCTCACATCAAATGCCTCATCTATTAGTATGCTTATCTGTCCTTGACTGCTTTCGCGGTATTATTCACAGTGCCTCGCTGCTTTGCTACTTCATCTCCACCTTCTGCCGCCTCGACGCACTTCACGCAGTTCAATCAAGTCTAACTTCGCCATCGACATTCAAAATAGTCTTGAAACCATTCTATACAGATTCCCTAAACGGGTTATGTTCTAAGGATCAACTAGATCTACTCGACTCCGTCGACTGTCTCCGTTCGCAAGGCATCAGTTATTATGTCTTATTGCCACAGATCATTGACTTCCTGTGGAGAAGTAGGGCTATTAGGACGAGACGGCTGCGATAGAGTAGACCGCTTACAAACTATAAGGCAGCGGATGTACCGTAACTATTATACTAATATCGTTTCTGTCCAGGAACCTATTCTACCGAATCCCTATAAATATTCGTATATCTAACTTCGCTCTATCTGCTTCGCTATTATATCTGCTCAGATATTACTATATCTCTATCGTAGCGTCGCTATTATCTTCTTAGCTAATCAGATTATACTCCCGCTAAGTAGCTAAAGCTCTTACCTCGACTTCCCGAATATGCTAAAGAGCTAAGCTGCTAATAATATCTAGTATCTTAGCTATAGACTTAAAAGTCTTAGATATATTACTATATATAATAGTATTAATAAGCTTACTTTTACTAGTCAAGTCCTAAACATGCATCAGCTTATAGTAAGCTCCTAGCCCGCCTAGTATATTATCGAAATCGGTACCTAAGTTTTCGATCTTATAATAATATAGTAATAGTTTCTTCTTCTCCTCCTTAGTGAATCTATCTGATTCCTCTAGTAGAGAATAGATATGCGATAAGAGCTTCGGGGAGTATAGGCTTTATAGTCATTTACGGGTATCTATATCGAACAGCTAGTCGCTAGGGAGCTAGTAATTAATCGAATATGCGGAAATAGCGTTAAGAAGGTTAAGAGCGTCATATACTATCTATTTCGCCTAGTCTTTAGGGTTAGTAATATTTCACTTTAATATATCGTAAGTAATACCTCAGTTATATTACGAATCTGAACAATAGTTATATTTATACTAATACGGAGCTAAATAGCATATCGTAGTAGTTTCTAGTATTACTATTTAAGTAACGAAAGTCTATTAAAAACACTATAGCTTAGACGGATATCTGGCCTCAGTAGCTATAGCGCGAAGCTAAGATAGCGCTAAGCTCTACCCGCTCTAAGGTGTTATTATCCGATCTCCTAGCTGATACTGAAACCTAAGCTATTAATTTACCGTAGAATGTCATAACGCGTATTAAAGCTTACCCTACTAGCGCTAGCTTATATCCCAATTATTATATCTTAGCCTCTATATACAGAAAAGCCTTAGTCCATTTTTTCGTAATACTGCACATCTTCTATCTCAGGTTATATTCTATGCCTTTATATTTCGCTCGGCCTAGTAATATTAGAATAGCTTCTAATCTCGTTCATTAATCCTAAGGGGATAAATTAATCCCTCTTATCTAGTATTACTACGACTTACTTATATACGTATTACGATCGAACGTAAGATCTTATTCAATATATAAGAAGAAACTAGATAACGAGGTAACTAACGCCTTTCTCTTCTGCTATATATCTTCGTCTACTTTACTTTTACTAATTATACTATTTATTACTTACTGCTTATTTCCTTCTATTCTAATAGTAGTCCTATACGGGCTCCCTAGTTCCTCAGATACAGATTTAATTCCCTTCCTAGTAGCTATTATCCTTTCTATTATTGTCTTTATAGCGGCTGTTATTCGACTAGGTAGCTATTTCCTGCTGTAATTAAACTAGCTACTATAATTAGCTTTATCTATTACTTACTTCGTAGTATCTGGCTTACTTCTTAGCTTCGTATTATCAAGAAAGAGTAAAAGGAGTTCTCCTTATCTCTAGACTTTTAAAGCTAAACAGAATAGATAGCTACTAGTACTAAATTATATATATTTATTTACTTATCTTAAATATCAGTATAGTAGGAATATACAAGGTAGATACCCTAAGCGAACGTTATATTTCTTATGCTTACATGTTAATAGCTAGAATCCTTCTAGTAAATCCAGACGACTATTTTCCCACGGCTTAAATAATTCCTCCTTATTATAGGTATCTTAAGTATTTCCCTTAATATTAGACTTTATATATAATAAGTATAACCTAACTTAAATCTATAACTACTATTTAATAATATATAGGTTTAGAAATAGTAATAAATCTTTACTATTAATTTTAATTATTTTACTTTGCTCGAGTTATATATTATACTTATTTATTTCTTTTTTATACTTTAAACTAAATTCTCTTAGTTTAAAGTATTATCTATATATCCTAGGAAGTAGCTTCGTATATATTCTCATTATTATCTTCGTTAGTAAATTTCTAGGCGTTAGCAGAGCTAAAAAAAATCCCTAGAAGCCTAGTTTCCTTAATATAAGTAAGCTTCTCTTTATTTACTAGTAAGTATTTCAAAGCTTTTACTGATATTACTAGATTACTCTTACTATCTTAAGTATATCTATACTTCGAATACCCGGACGTAGATAATAGACTTGCGACCGGTTATTTAAAAGCTGTAAGAGTTTAGAAGAAGAGCTTATAATATACGAAGTAGCTACTAGGATTTAAGCCTAACTAGAGAATATAAGTTAACTTTTACGGAGCGCAACGTACTACTTGTAGACAGGATCGTACTAATATCTAGTATTAATTATATTCATCTTATCTTAAAATTCTTTATAACGTAATATCTTCTCGATCACTATAAACTCTAATAATATCTATTTGCTTCCTCCTTAATATTACTTCTGGAGGCTCTTAGAATTATTATTACTACTTTAGCTAAGATTCATAATAAAGATATAAGATAAAGCTAGTAGGATCGCTATAGTATTCCTACTATAATACGTAGTAGTTAAAAGCGCCTAAACCGCATATTACGATTAATTAGCAGTAGTACCTTTCTAGTTCTCGCCATAGGGATTAGTAGTATGCTAGGCTTTCCTATACCAAGTGCTAAGAAACGACCTATACGATAGGTTAACTTAACTTAAATAAGTTAGTTAGTTCAGCGATTAGCCTATCTTACTAGTTTATATAGTTCAGCCTCTTATAGTTAACCTTTTTAGTTAACCTTTATAAAAATAATCTGCACCTAGAGGGAATAATATTAGTAAGTGCTAGGAATAGATATCTATGAACTAATACTATAGGTTAGTAAGCTACTAATAATTCGAACACTATAACCGACTTTTATTCTCGTCTGAGGTAAGACTAATATATTTTATAAGAAATATAACTATCGATATAACGCTGGGTTCTATTCCTAATTATAGTAAGATATATATATAGTCCTAGCCTTCACTACTCGATTCTGACTAACAGAAGCTAAGTGAATATCTTCGATCAGATAAGATAAGTAAATATTAAGCCGATCTATAATCCGTTATAGGAAAGATATATACGACCTTCTAGTATAGATATCTACATAAACGTACGAATTCCTTATAAATTTAATTATTCCCTTTTATATCGCTCCTAATTCTTTAAGCGCTTTCCTTAGCTTTACGCTTCTATATATAATATTATTATATCAGATTTATCTACTAATCCTCTACGTAGATAATAGCTCCGATAGAGGTAACTATAAAACCGGAGAAACTAGAGGCGTCCTAAGTTTATAGTAAATATAAGACTACTCAGAATTCGTCCATAGACCCAGGTACTACTAGGTATCTTCAGCAGACTATCAGCGCAGCGAATAAGCTTAGACCCGGCTATAGAAGAGATTCTTTAAGAAGTAATACTTAGTTAAGAGTATATATCCGACGGAGCTCTAATTAATATAACTATCGAACTCCTTAGCGATCTCCCTATAAAGGTCTTTTAGCTAGAGCTGTTTATTACTAAGCGGAAGGAGTAGGATATAGTATTAAGTATAGAGCTAAGTTAGTTGGATTCGGGATCTTAGTTTTTAGTTTTTCCATATTTACTTTAACTATATCATATCGGTAATATATAGTCAAGTTTTAGTACGAAATCTATAGTATAATATAACTCTAAGAAAATCAAAATAATAATATAATCCGGCCGACTCGTTTACAAAATAGTATAATCCTAATCTAGCCTCGATTAAGTACTATATGCAATTCTAAATGATCTCTAGGTGAATTACTAGGGGAGAATCGGCGAAGCTAGCTTTATCTTCAAGTAGCTAACGCACGATACTAGAATTATAAGCCACTAGTCTATCATAGGGACAACAGAGTCAATATCCTTAATTAACTATCCCGTGTTAGCTACGCAGAAGTAAGCCTCCCAATTATAGGCTACTAGGTAGGAATAAACGAATCAGCTTCTTAGATCGTCTATCCGACGTTAGTTTCCTAAGATAGATTAGACTTACCCTTACTATGAAGTATAAAGAGAATCGATAAATATAAAGATGAGGGCTTTCCTTCCACATAAGCCACTCTTCTGCAAGCAACTTTGATATTAACATACGAAATAAACTTGATCTTCCCTCGGCAAGGCACTTCTTAGATAACTTTGCACTTATTACAGCTAGTCCTGGAGAAGCCTTAAATATAACCGCAGCGTGTCTCGAATTAAGCTAAAGTAATAAGGATATAATCACGATTCGCGTAGCTAAAAACGAAAATTTTAATCTCTAGGCTCGCTAAAGGTTATCACAGATCACTATAATAATAAATCAGGTGAGAGAGAGGTATATTATATAACTATAAGCTACTAAGTATAATACTAATATTTTTAGACTTATTAATCGCTATAGCGCAAGATTTATGCTTCGAATTAGTTGCAGAAGGTTACTGTTCTCGTATCTTAAAACAAATCGAGAGGCAGAATAGCTTATAGAACCTTATTTACTAATTCTATACGCTTTCTCAATAGCTAGGTCTAAGAGTAGATAGCTAAACTATAGTACCCCCGGCTGAGCTAGGAAAAGTAAGGACTTCTAGAGATATTAATCTTAACGAAAACGATAATACTAAATAATTAGCTAAAACTTACTAGATAGAAATACGAGAACTTATTAATAAGTTATATATTACTATAGATCTTAAGGCGATTAAGCAACTAGTATAACTAGCTTATAACGTTCGTTACTCTATCTCTTTTCGTAATTTAGTCCGTACTTAGTATTAATTATAAAAGTAATCCTCTTAAATCTTAGAGCGAATAAGTAAGATTATAAAGTTCTTCCGTAGTATAGTAAGCCTAGTCCAGGTAGCTAGATATATTACTCTGAAATATATATAAATCAAGGTCGAAATAGTCCCTTTAATATCTCGAAGAGTTAATATCCTTTAAGATTACTCTTTAGAGAATATAAGAAGAAGAATACTAGTATTATTAATAAGACCTCGATTGCAAATTATAGAGATATAGCAGCTACTTCGATAATAGTATAAGTATATCGTTTATACGGAAATACTATTACTTACTTTTTATAAAAAGTATCTAGAGATTATCTTAGCTATAAACTATATTAGTATTAGTAAAAAGTCATATTATCTCTATACGAATTTCATTCGGTTCTATAACTTCTTTACTATTAAGGGCTAGTATTAGTAGCTTTACTATCTTTAGACGCTTCTTGCAGAAGTAACATTCGAATCCTAAGCTCGAGGAGCTATTTTCATGAAAACTCTTATAGACCTAGATTTACTTCTAGCGCGAAAGATAGATAAAGTAATAAGACCTTAGTATAAACTATTAGCGTTTTTGAAAGAGTCTATAGTAAACTTTTCATAAGTAATAATAATAGTATAAGCTTATAATCTAGAAAACCTAAAAGTAGTCGTAGAGTCTAATAAGGATTTAAGTTTAAGCACCTCCTATACGCCTCTAGGAAATAGAGAGGAATATCTAGACGTATAACTTGAAACACGAGAGAGAGATATTAGTAAACTATATTAGAAAAGGGTTAAAGAATATTATAATACCGAGCTATTAAGCCTAGTTAAGGAAATATTATCGCCTCTGCACCTGAAGGCTATTAAAGACTTATAAGCTCACTTTAGAATATCTCTAAGAATCAAGATTTCTACTTCTAAAGATCTCGATAAGGAGTTTTAATATTCAGAAAAGCGGTCTTACTAGTATAGATCTCGAAGATCACGATATACGAGAGAACACTATTATCGAAAAAGGTTAAAATAAGCTCCTATAGCTTAGCGATCTAACCGGTAAGTAATAACAAAAGCAGATACTCGATATCAGAAGATTAGAAGCCCGGTTCTCCTTCCTAACTATACTTCTATATAACATTCGAAAAGAACTACACGGAAAAGGCGAAAGACTAATACTTTTAATTATCTAAATATATTATTAATATACCTTAAATCTATTAGTCGTACTATATTAGAGACTTTTCGGGAAAAGAGATAATATATACTAAATCCGAGCCGCTTACTTCGCGTCCTATAGAGATTATTATAATTAAATCGACAATAATATATATAACTAGTCTCTACTTGATTATATCTTTCGTATTTATTTCAAGATAGAATATATTATTTCTAGTAGAGCGATACTAAAGGAAACTAGAAGTAAGAGAGGAATACTCTATCTTTTCAACTAGGAACGTATACTTAACTTATTAAGATAGAAGTCAGAAGGTCTTTATTAGCTCCTAATACTATACTCCCCTCTACTATAATATCCTCTTTCTACTCCTTATCTATTAAGTTATAGTAAAAAGCGACTGCCTTAGGCTACTGAATTATATACTTTACCTTTACGTGAAACTTCTAAAACCTTAAATACTTTACTATCTTATAATTAGAATTCTGAACTTTACTTACGTTAGGATCAAAAGGATTATAGTCTCGGGTCGATAATACTATTAGGGACCTCTATACGAAGCTTCTGCGTTAAGTTAGTAAATACGACTTATATATAAGAAGCTCCTAGGATTTATCTTCTAATTCTACGATACTTAGAACTAAGTCGTAGTTTATAAGATTTCGTCTGTACTATCTAAGTTCAGATACTTTCACGAGAGTATATGAACTGAATTTATATCTATCTAGTTGAATCTATCCTGATTCTAGGTTACTCTTAATTCTAGTTAGTCTAGACCTAGCAGAAGAATCCCCCTCCGATAGTAAAATAATAGATGGATAAATGAGTTCGACGGCCGGGAGAAGAGCAGAGTTCCAAGCTTGGAAAAGAACGACAGCGATAAAGATATCTACGATAACTTGATCATACCGTCCTATATTATTAACGATACTGCAGACCTGTTAAAGTGTCACGCTCGCCCACTGCAAAATTTTGAAGAGATCTTTGCCCAGGAGGAAACGTATATGCAATGGAGAGAACAATCTGCCACGGATGCCATCCCAGCTCGGGTCGGATCGATGTTGATACCGAACACGCCCTTTGACCGTGCCATCGAGCCCTTGCCACGACGATGACTCTAATACCAGACTCGGGATACAATAAGTGGGAAGCCACTGCCGATAATAAAATGACCGAGAAGCCCGACCTTCCTCAGGTGACAGGGCAAGACGGCCGCGAAGAGAGCATAAGTCTGCCTCTGGAACGAGCACCGGCTTCGCGAAGCAAGCGCTCAAAAGAGGCTGCAGGCCTACGGGTGAGTGACAAGAAGGACTTGTTACTAGCCCAAATAACGGTCGTGGCCCGTCTTTTAATCAGCAAGGATTCTATCTCCTATTTTCGGGACAACTGTCGTCTGATATACGAAGGGTGGATTTCATTCTCAGCTGAAGCTCTAGCCGACAACATTGATGGTGAGCAGTCTCTCATAACCGCGATGGATATCGTGCAAGATTTAATACAAAGAAATCTGATTCGACGCCTCCTACTCCGGTTCGCGTACATGCATCTAGCGATAACTATTCTCAAATACAAGACTGTGCCGGCCACAGATCGAGCTCGTATGCAACTGCTCCTAGGCATTGAAAAACTGATAAGAGGGCGGGTTAATCACTAAGTCATCTCCATAACTCAACTAGCCATATTGGCAAGTTGCGTTTTTTACACATCTATTCATCATGTCTTTTGGAGGTTCTCAAGCGAGAACTGATTTATGCAGTCTCATCAATACGGATAACGTTCCAAATGACAAATGCGCATCTCTTTTTGGGGGGCGAGGGCTTAATTCGCAGCTGACGGATGGAAGAAGTGCTTGCGGATGGGAAATAACCGATGGCATGTGGCCAAGGACCTCAGCTCGCTTATTGTGTGCACTCCCAGCTCGAGGTACACTAGATCCACGAGGGATGTTATCTAGACCTTGATCTACCTTGTCTTATAGTGCTTTTTATAGCTGGTCGTTCTTGCGCCGATTCGAGCTTGTATTAAGCCGTGTCAAAGATGGAGATTCATAATAGTTGGTAGAATTTGTTAGAATGATATCTGCTTGATATATATATCGTTTGTTATTTTAGAATTCTATAAAAAGAGCGGTGAGGATATGACCGAAATTTTATATGGCAGGTATTTTCCTTCTTTCCTATGAGCAGTTTGGGGCATTACAGACTAACGACAATGAATTAGTAGCTTAATTATTCTAATACGCCCCCTGATTAAATGCTTATACCTAGCTCTAGTATATAAATGTGCGCTGGAATAATATCTGGCGTTTACGCGGTATCGTAGATACTACGATTCTGTCTCTCGTTGATCTTGAACTATAGTCTAACATCTGAGGATTAGTAATGGTCGTGTCGGGTTATAAATAGTACTATAGTATAGGCGGTGCAGCGATCGATATGAGACTATTAATCTATCTGCTGCTCAAATTGATGCTTTCATGCAGACGCGACATTCCACAAGAAGGAGGTGAGAGACGTTAATGATAGCTCACTCAGCCACTTATCGAGCTATTGTCTCGGGCTCCTGATTACGAATAAGAGACGTCTTAAATCTTTCGGCATTCTTGTTGCAGATAGTAATTCTGCTATCAAACTATGCTAATAGTCTTGGCATGTTATATTACATTGCGTTCAGTAACAGACTTGATAGGGTTGAGACTTGCGGTTGATCAAGTTATCGTAACAGCGCGGGTTCAATGGGCACCTGGAAAAAAGAACCACCTTGTAGCTCGACTATCTTATATGTGATTTACGACAGATAAGCTCGAGGCGTTGACGTTGACTGGCCCGTAGCTTACGATGACGAGACTCTCAACTGTGACGCAATGCATGCTCGCCCAAATAGTTTGAGTGTGGGAGTAATCAGGATAAGCTGAGCGCCACTTCTATAACCTGGCAATAAGAGCGGTGAGCTGATCGACGCTTATATAGCTGACGTGGAGTTGGGAACGACGAAGTACACAATCGACGAGGCTAGCGCTAATCCCTACACGTGACACGTGATTTGGTGATGGGCTCAGCGTACTGTGTAGTCGCAAATATCACTTCTTTTGGTGACCGAGTTCTGTACCAGGTACGGAAATGTGACCTATCGAATACGTATAAATGGTTTATCGAAATTGATTGAAACAACACGTGCCTGTTCGTAGGCTGTATGTTGGTGGTTTGGTAAGATACTGGACGGGCGTCTTATGTTCACAAACCAGTTGACGGCTTATATCTCAGCTCTCGAATCGAAGCTTATGTTGCTCTAATTCTGCTCTCTCGACATCGAAACGTCACCTTCATTCCCAGAGTATGCTCCTCTACCTCGTTATAGTTAATATCGTCCTTTTCACGCATTTGCTTAAATCAATCTCCTGCCTTTCTCCAAATACTATCCTTAGATTCTCGAACCCTCTCAAGCAAGCAAATTCTCTTATCTCAGTCTCCACGTGACAAGTGCAGTGACACGACCGGAGTGGTCCTATTCCCTAGTAGAGCGCCGTGTCTACGCACTGCCAGAAATTGAGGTCTGCTGACCACTTCTGCTAACTGTTCATTGTATTGCCATGCGCAAACCGTCGATCTAGAGCTGCAAGTCCTGTGAGCACGAGATCGAAGTCATTCATCGCGAAGATTGCTCGGATTGGCTCTAGGTTCGGGCCCAAAGTTTCGTATGGGGCACTCACCGAGTGATGCAGGCTGCTAGCAACGATCGAATGTGCTAGCGGGTGGTGTCGCTGCTTCAGTGCCTATTCTCATTAGTACTTCGTTGCTGCCGCCACTTTGTGGCATAGGATGTCAAATTATTTAGCCAAGGCTAATAATAGTCGGGTCGCCTCCTGTTGCGCTCGGTCGCTTACAGTCGGTGAAAGCAAGTGTCCCAGTAAAATATGACGGGGCAGCCATTTCCCTACTAATTTATACTGATCTGGCTTCATTACTATTCCTAACTCTGACATCAAATGTTCCAGGATTATCAAAAAATTAAATATGGCATTAAATTCAGCTCCTAATTACTACCTTTTGCATAAGACGAAAAGTGACTATGATAGAGCTTTCCTCCAGGCGCGTCAGGAGGCTCTCGACGACCCCGGCGAAAAACCAGCCTTTTACGCGTCTATATACTTTATTAAAGAGGATGCTCTACGGAAGTCAGTCTATAGAGCAAAGAAAGTAAAGACACGAAATCAACAAGGGAGCTATAATACCTATGGTGGAAACAACAAGATACTCTCGACATACCAGGAGGAGGCTATAAGGTCGTATTGCTACGAACAATGGGAGGCTGGGAATGGCGCAACGTATGATATGGTACTAGGTGCAATTACCCACCTGAGAGCTGTAAATCTATTCTTCTGTTACTATTAACTATTACTAATAATAATTAGAAAATGGACCCTCCTCTGCCCCCGCCGTCTAGGCGCTAGTTTACCTTATGGCTTAAGAAGCATACCCAACTCCATACTATCCATACTAAGCCAATTGCGTATGCTCGACTCGATATTCATACAGAAGAAGACGTAATTAACTGGTTTAAAGGTCTGCGAAAGGTTATAGAAGAGCTTGAGATCAACAGTGGAAAGAAGTTATTAAATATGGACGAATCTGGAGCGCGTGTTGGCTGCCCTACTGGAGAGCGTGTGATTGTACCATTTGAAGTCAAGGAGTTATATACAGCGTCGCCAGAGAATCGCAAATCAGTTACAATTATCGAGACTGTTAGAGGAGATGGGAGGAAGACATTGCCGCCTTATATTATTGCCCCAGGAAAGAAGATAATGGATAATTGGATTGCTAGCGAGCTTGTTGGAGACGAACAACTCGACTGCTCTCCTACAGGATATATCAATAATAGCATTATGATGGATTACGGAGATCACTTGATCAAGTACTCGCATGCCGGATCAGATAAGCCATGGAAATTACTACTTCTAGACGGCCATGAAGCGCATAAGTTTGATCCTTTTGTACTCAAACTTGCAGAGGCTCATATCAAGTGCTACTGGTTTCCCTCTCACTTGACGCATATATTACAACCTCTTGACGTCGGTATATTCAGACCTTGGAAGCACTTTCATAACGCATGTATTCGGGCAGCTTTAAGAAGCACGGAATTTGAGTATACTATTACCTCTTTCTTCCGTGATCTTACCCAAATTCGGAAAGATGCTCTAAAGGTCTATACAATTAAAGGTGCTTTCAAGGAAGCTGGAATATGGCCTGTTTCTGAGAAAGCTGCTATCAAGAAGATGCGCTCTTATGGGAGGAAAAAGAGAACAATACAAGATTCCCTGGATGAGGAAATACAGCCGGATCTGCCTGTATTACCTCCAAATCGCCCTGAAGAGCAGTGGAAAACAGTATCCAGGATTCAGTCTTACATCGATCAAGACCCGACGAAGTTCTCTGATACTTCTAGAGAAGTCTTTAAGAAGACAATGATAAATACTGCTATCGATCTACATAAGGCACATCTAACGACTGTTGAGCATGCTACTCTTCAAGAGAAAATCAAGGCAGATAATAACCGTAAGAAGACTTCTAGGAGGTCAATTCACAAAGGAGGAGGCTCTGCTTCTGTTGCTGATTTGAGAGAGAGGATGCGTATGCGGGATGAGAAAGAGAGGACCGCAGCCTTGCGTAAAGCTAGGAAAGCTTTACAGGCTGCGATTAATAGGTCTAGTCAAGCGCTGAAAGCAGCAGGTGTACAAGCAAGGAAAGAGAATAAGGAGAAGAAGAAGAGAGTTCTAAATGCTCCTGATAACTTACCTGCGCCGGAAGACCTAATACCTCTTCGTGAGCCTGATAAGGAACCTACTATTGCAGAAAAGGCTAGCCTCTCGCAAGAAGGTTACCATGAATACCTCCATGCTGTACTACAGCTAGAAAGAGAGTTGAATGGAGAGCTAGTAGGAGAGATAGACTTCTCAGACGTAGAAGAAAGAGACCTTGAAATTCGGCTTGGAAATCATCATCCAGAGGCTGGTTTGGGAGTCAAATATATAGAGTCTAGCCCTCCACTACCTGTTTATATAGAGAGCTCTGAGGTTGAGTCTGATGCAGGCTCAATTGACTCAATTACGAGGAATACGGATTTTATCCCTTTCTAAAAGTTATCAAAACCCTGTCCAAATGAATTTTTTTAGTACATCGTAATTCATATAGTAGCCCTACCAAATTTTGATAAGGAAAAGAAATTTACTGGGACACTTGCTTTCGTGGGACACTTGCTTTCACCGACTGTAAGCGACCGAGCGCAACAGGAGGCGACCCGACTATTATGTTTTAAGCGACCCGAATTTCCGGTGCCCAGTCCTTCGCCCAGAGACCAAGGTTTATCAAGACTCTCTATTGACTTTGCTCACGCCATGTGTTCCTCATGTGTTCCTTCAAATCCCAGTATGAAAAGGATCGCCAAGACACATCCAAGATCATCAGCTGTTACTTGCTGAAGGCCTGAGAAATTCCTCTTGGGGTGGCGGAGACGTTGCCCTGTTACGACATATAAGGCCTGGTTCATACACATACATCCATGAGCGACGTACATGTAAAGAGCGACTTCTCTCGATCTTGAGACAAAAATTTCAGCATGGCAATCGAGGAATAATACCATTCATGAACCCTGGCTTCCTTGACTCCTTGACAATTGTCGCCCTCTTATAACTAAGGATTATGCCTCTTCCTCGTCGAAGAGCGCTCGACACGCCAGATGGAAACGACACGTCGGTTTATGAGATCACACTGGGGTCAATAAAAAGCCCTCTCGTAATGTTATTTGTTGGTTGTGTCTTGGGATCTGCATTCCTCGCATTCGTGATGTACGCATATACGCCTTGTCGAAGACTCATATCCTCTGAGCTACCAAGGAGTGTTATAAATTTGCTAACGGTTGTTAGAAGCACTTGTTATCGCTACTACAAGAGACGGAGAGACGGAGTTCGCCAGAAACCCTGTGAGGATCTGAAGGGAGACGATAGTAATATGCAGCGATATTTAGCCTGGAAGAAGACGCCACCGAGGTCCCTTTTACATTGTAAGGACGGATTGAACACGGGGCACATGCCATCAGAATGGGATGTTGCAATTTGGTGAGTTGTTCTGGCTCTTTCAATATCAGAAAATTGGTTAGACTGATAGTTCAATAGTGCAATATGTTTAGACGTGGTGAGAGACTATGACACGATTTATAAACTTAAGTGTTCGCATGTCTTTCATTTCGGCTGCGCAAAGGCGTGGTATGATCGTGAGGCTGGAAGAACCTGTCCAATCTGTAGAAGAACCAGATTGAGTGTTGATGATAACACCCCAATGAGTCTCGAACAGCCTGCAGGAACGTGAAGTTTTCTTCTAATGGAACAATGGGCTCTGAGAAGTGTTCCAGTTCTTACATTTGAAGCTATCGCCACCTACGTAATACAGGTTAGGATGATATGCTGGATGACTGTTCGAGAGGCGAGGTGAAGAACTAGAGAATAGTAGCAGCAGTAAAGAACAGGCTTGATAAAATAGAGAGCAACATGGGCGAGATCCAAGCCACATCGAATCACTCGGGGACGGTTTATGTCTAGAGAGGCGTTTGTCTCTTATCAAGAGAATGGATTATTTGATCATGACATATCTGTGAAGATGATATCATTCCATATCATATCATATCGTTCCGGCTCTGTTGCCGGAGTTTGTGGGTGGAAAGGCATGGTATTCCAGTACCTGTAATATCAAGAGATTTGTTTGTTGTTCGTAAATCAGTAAGCTCGTTGTGGATGATGACAATGGGGGGATGGGGGCTTGGACTAGGTAGGTAGGTAGGTAGGTAGATGGGTAGAGCCAGATTAAAAGCCGAATGAACGTCTTTATAAAAAAAAGGCATTCGTGTATTGTATTGCGTTGCATTATTTGCGTAGAACATGTAACTCCGCTAGTAGCATGTTCGTCTCCTCTCAGCCATTTCTGCTTCTGCTTCTGATACTAATGGATCTATATAAGAGAGGATATCCGCAGCACAAGTTGGGCTACAGAGTATGATGCTAGTGCTGCTGGTTCTGCTGGTTCTATTTACGTTAGGAAACAAGCGCCAAAAAATAAAAATAAAACAGCTTCCGCGCAACGCTCTCGAGGTCGACCCTGACCGGCTACTGCCGTCGATGGCGGAACCGTTATTGATGTTCTGCTGAGCGAAAGCTCGAGGGGAGAAGAGCACGATTTCCTCTTCTTTGCCTCCGATCCAACGGTGCATCTAGCACGCCAAACTAATTCGCCTCGCCATACCACATCTACGAGCACCCCTCTCTACATTACGCAAAACAAGCCCAAGCAATGGGCATTTTGTATCAATCCGATTTCTCATCGAAGTAAGCTGCGAAAGTCTTTTTCTCCAAATCAATATGCTTGCCGCCTTTCTTATGGTCCTGGCGACGGAAGTAGACTCGTTTAGCCCACTTCCAGGCCTCGACGCCTACGAAGAAAAGAATAGCTTCAGTGAACACAATACCCCATTCCCAGCTGATACCCGTGTGCTTGAATACCTTGTGGTTGATAACGGGGATATAAAGAGTGGGGAATATTGTGACAAAGCCGGCGATGACAGCCCAGAACAGGAATTTGTTCCTCCAGACGTCGATAGCCCATTGAGTGAAGTATCTAGTACTCTTAGGCTGCATGCGGAAGAACGAGCGTCGCATATTAACCATTTCCCACGCAAGGAAGAGCGCGAACCAGGTGAGGCAGACGAAAGTCGTTGCTCGGGCTCGGAAGACAGTATCACATTCTTCGGAGTACTGGTCGTTGCACCCGTTTCCAAGATTACCATCACCGAATCCGAAGAGTACGAGGGAAAATGCTGAAAGGCAGAGTGCCGCCATCCAGAGCCCATAGACGAGCATATCGATCATCACTTCCCAGGTGAAGACGCCGACTTCGATTGGATGAGGTGGTCGCGACATGATGTCTGGCGCTGGGGCTTCGAAGCCGAGTCCCATATCAGGCATGCCTGGAGTTGTTAGCAGCTTGTTTTACAGGCTATAGAGGCCAATTATCATGTAAGCATACTGACCGGATGTAATCATGATAACCCAAAGGATCTCGACCGGGGCGAGTGGGAATACGGAAAGTTCGCTTTGATCCTTGAACGCAAGACCGATGAGTAGAGTACAAGCCTGCGCAATATTCTCAGCCAGTAAGTGGAGAACAAACTTCTGGATGTTATCAAACATGCGACGCCCTTCTTCCACAGCGTTCAGGATCGAGGCGAAATTGTCGTCAGTAAGTACAATATCGGAGGCATCTTTAGCCACGTCTGAGCCTGCAAGACCCATGGCAATACCGACATTTGCACGTTTCAAGGATGGGGAGTCGTTGACGCCGTCGCCAGTCATAGCAGCGAATTTGCCTCGTCGATGCAAAGCTTCGATCATATTTACTTTAGTCGTCGGCGAACATCGGGCGATGACAAGAGGTAGGAGTGGTAGAGCATCGATTTCTTCTTCGGAAAGCTTGTCGAATTGCCCGGCTGTCATGACCATGGCAGCGGCTTTATCCGCAGAGATAGCAGCCATATCTGACGGCAGGATACCAACTTGGAGTGCAATAGCTCGAGCGGTGCTCGGATGGTCGCCAGTAAGCATGTGAACAGCGATTCCAGACGCATGACATTCCGAGACTGCACCAGTGGTTTCTGGGCGGGGAGGATCATAAAGTCCAACGAGGCCACGGAACACAAGTTCGCACTCAACGGTGCTACGCTCCGGGACCTTGAGTTCATCGACAGGACCTGGAAGTTGCTTGCTGGCCAGCGCGAGGACTCGAAGTCCTTGACTAGCCAACGCCTCCATGTTCTCAAGGATCTGGCTTTGGATGTCCTCGGAAAGTGCCGTCTCGCCGCCGGGCAGAATTATCGAAGAGCAGGATTCGAAGATTCTCTCAACAGCACCCTTGGTGAATACCATGGACTTGTCATTCGATTCGAATATAACGGACATCTTCTTGATGGTAGAATCAAAGGGATATTCGGCGCGCTGCTTCCAAGTAGCATCATGGCAATCTGAAGTCCAACGAGAGCGGTTCCAGTTGAATCGTGCAGCAAAAACCTGGATAGCGATATCAGTCGGGTCGCCTCGTGCTTTCCACTCTCCGTCAGTGTTATGTACATTCGCAAGGTTTGCAAGCGCGGCGATAGTGAGGAACGCTTCGAGGTCATTGTTATCCTTTAGAAGCTTCTCAAATGGAGTGCCTGCTGGGTCTTGCTTCTCATCTTCGCCTTCTTTTCTTGGCTCGATTTCGCTGACGAAAATATCACCCAGGGTAGGATCGATTGGGTTGTCAGAGGTTCCAACGGAATACGTGCCCTTGCTAGGAATCCAGGCTTTCTTGACGACCATTTTGCCTTGAGTCAGCGTTCCCGTTTTGTCCGAGCAAATATCTGCGATTGGATTAGCTGCTGTGCAATCCCCACATGATTGATTGGGTTGAAGCTTACCAGTGACACCACCGAGTGCTTCAAGCGACTCCAGACTCCTTACCACGACGTTTCTCTTGATCATACGCTTCGTTCCAGCAGCCATCGTAATCGTCAATACCACAATAAGCGACGCAGGAATCATGGAGAGTCCAGTTGCCACTGCATAAATAATGACCTCCGTGTTGTTGGAAAACTTGTTAGCTCCCAGAACGATAAGAGCACAAATGACAGCAATCCCTAGGAGTAATAGTGCGAGTTTTGAGAGCTTTCGTTGAAGCGGGGTTCCAACGTTAACACCGAGAAATCGGCCTACGAAATCACCTGCCGTGAGACCCCATGCTTGAACATAACGATGTGGCTTTGCAGTTCCATCGGCCTTACGCTTGACGGGTCTTCGCTTGGAGTTTCCTCCTCGAAGAGCTGCTGCAATAGATCCAATCTCAGTCGTCATACCTGTAGCGAAGACTATTCCACGACCGCGGCCTTTGGTGACGGTAGAAGAGCTGTATATAACATTCAGACGATCACCAGGGCCAGTATCGGCATCGAACGTGGCAGCTGCTTCTTTTTGGACGGGGAGAGATTCACCGGTAAGCAGAGCCTCATCGGTCTCGAAGTTCATGGCCTCGACGAGTCTTATAGGAGTTAGCATAAGAAGTGAGAGAGATGGAATGAAGTACCTGACATCAGCGGGCACAGTGTCGCCCACCTTAACCTCAACCAGATCTCCGAAAACAAGTTGCGCCGTAGGGACAACCACGTTCTTACCTTCGCGAATGGCATTAGCGGTAGGAGAGGATAGAGAGCGAAGAGAATCCATAGTCTTCTCAGCGCTGTACTCCTGGAAGAAGCCAACTGTGATATTCAAGACAATGACGGCGGTGATAACACCACCCTCAATGTAAGAACCGATTCCAAAACTGACCGCCATGGCCAGAATCAACACCTATAGAATTGGATCAGAAAACCTGTGATCACAATAGGGAAGTGTGGTACGCTTAACTAGAGTCATTGCATTTGCAACCTGGCGGAGTAGGATCTTAACTGGGTTGACACCTGGGCCATCGTCCAGCTCGTTAGGGCCGTATATTTCAAATCGGGCTTTGGCTTCTGTCTCGGTCAAACCATTGAGGAGATCAGCTCCAGTCTCAGACGCAAGCTGATCGGCGGTCAAAGTATGGGGGAGACCAGAGAGAGGCTCATTGGCCTGTCCCGATACATGGATCGTAGCACCGTCGCCTTTCTCTCTACCCTTGCCATTGCCAGCCATGGATACTGATTCCGTTTGGTTTGGTAGGATACGCTCGACTTGACTTGCTTCGATTATGATCTGGTTTGACTTGGTTTGATTGGTTTGATTTGGTTTGACTTGGTTTGGTTGAAGTATGCGATGTTTGTAGTTTGTGTTGCAAAAGCTGAAAGATTGGCAATAACCTTGCAGGCCGATAACGCTGGGGCTGAAGTCAGGTGAAGTCAGGTGAAGTCAAAGGTAAATTTGTTCTTGACTGCTTGAATAGCAAACGCGACGAGGCTCTTTTGTTGGTTGTCTTTGGGAAGAGTAGTAGGCTTAGGTAGTCTTTAAGCAACCTCGTCCAGCCCTTTCACATCACATCACGTCACCGCCTCTCCTTATCCATATCCACTTTGCTCTGCGCCAAGACAAGCCCAGGTATGTAGCGAACCAGCAATGCCAAGCAGAACACTCTCTTGTAAATGTCAGAGACGGTGCACTTGGAGTGCCAATGTGTGTTTTCTCGCGGGTGACATACCCTACCAAGACACGATTCCTGGGCGAGCATGATTACTAGCCGGTTCCCCTCCAGTTTCGCTCGGAACAGTAAGCGATGACCAAGTCACTGTGCTCCAGAGCCGCACCGTCTTGTCAGTTGATGGTTCTGCTGATAGGCCTCGAATCAGGTGAGAAGGCTACCGATCCGACAAGGCTGTTATGACCCTCGAGCGTCTGCTGCAGCGTGCCAATGAGCGCGATCCGAGATCCTACTTCGTAGGACAGCAACAGCACGTTTCTGATGGATCTGACTGAGGACTTTTCGCTCGCCAAAGGTCGTGTCACGACGAAAAGGGATGCCGATCGACGGCTTCGCTGGAGTCTCTGGTTTAGCGCAGGGTCAGCTTGGACCTGCGGGATTTACCAGGAGGGGCATGGTAAGGAAACTCAGTTTCGACCAGGCCCTTGAATATTCCCCCTTAACGACGGGAGTTCCCATCATCAAAAGAATCGCGGACGTTATGATGGATTTTATGACGGATTGTTGATAGCAGCTGTTTGCATTAACGTGGTTGGCAGTTATTCAGCCGCAACGATGTGCGGCTAACTCCCGGTCACATTGACGGCGCTTCTGGGACCGCAGCTCGTTTATCCGTCTCCCCCTATCGTCAGTCTTGCATTTCTAGGACATCCCCAACATGTCACTGCGCTTTCCTTCAAGAGCTACAGTCGAACATACATACGCGAGAATGTGCTCATGCCAATACGGCCTTTATTCTGCCATTAATCCGTCGTGCTGTCAAGGACGTTCTGCAAACCTGGGTTGCCATTCCTCAATCTCGAACACAATAAGAGCATCTGGACTTTGGTCGTATCTGTGAGCACAATAATGTCGTGGTCCGTCAGAAAGCATTTCTGGTATGAAGTGCGCCGAACGATGCCGAACGGGAGTGAGGAGGAACATATTTGCTATTCCAATCCCTTGCATGCGACATCCCGGCGGTAACACAAGTCTATCACCATTCCTCTGCAATACCGTGAGGGAGGCCGGTGATACATGTGTTACCTATATATAGATGCTTATCGCGAGGGAAACTATACCAGATCCAAGAGATACGGCGAAGAAATTCAATGAATTGCTATCCATTACGTTGAGATGGATTCTGTTCGCAAGGCCCAGACGAGTTTCGATTATTGGCTTATTGATGAAATGAACCACTCTGATGAGGTCAATTGGGTCGAGGCTGCGTGGAGACTCGAAGATGTTCCACAGGATGGCGTTGAAGACTGGATGGATTGTGCTGGATGTGTCGAAGTTAATCTGGAGGTCCACGAGAGTCTCTCCGATCCAGCCGAGTCAGCTCCGGAAATATTGCCAAAGGGGGATAAAAAGCAGGACAATCTTGTGGCTACACAAGGCGAGTTGCTCTGCTTGGGGACGCAGCTTTATAGAGCACAAAACTGTTGTCAAAGCACTAGTTACAAGGACGGTATCATCGTGGAAGAGCGAGCGGATATCAGGTACATAGTGTCACTCCTCTGATGGCTCTGGAGAAAATTAACCACTTGCAGATCATTGGTCTCCGGTAAATCATACAAGTGTAGTCTTGGCTGCAACACTCCAGCCTTTAACTGGCCCAAAGACCTTCGTCGCCATATCAAGGATATCCACGAAACTACGGCGCGGTATCGGATGTGCGGCAGCAGACTACGAATGCGCCGATTACACAGTCTGTTCTCCTATCAAGCGCAAAGACAATTTCCGTCGGCACCTCCAGAACAAACACAACTTTCAGAGTACTGATCTCTTGCACCTTGATTTGGATTCGTTCTTGGTCCAGATGTAAAGGTCGGCTGAGTAAGGATGGGAAGGGGAAGGACAGTTAAGAGAGGCTGGTACCAAAGATACAAGGTGTGACAATCTGGTCGTTTGGTTCTATGATGAATGATGAAGCATGCGAGGAAGACTCAATTCGGAGAACGGTACTTACTTACAAGGCCTATCCTAATGACCTTTGTACATCCATTCGAACTTAGAGAAGAGCAATGATGGTATGGCTTTAGTAACCTAGATAAAATTGTAAATATGGCCTTCCAAACGTGTAGCTGCGACGTTTGTGGCTGCGCGGGAGGGTCTGCCGAGCATTCCGCCTTCTCACTTCCTCCGATCAGAGCAAAAAGTGATCTGTGCAAAAGCAATCCCTCCTTTACCACCCCAGAAAACTTTCATGACCGTCTCGTCTCTTTGATTTCCAACTGCAGTGTCTTATTCTTCAATTTTGCAGATGCTGGCAATCAACCACAAGGAGGAACTCGACCTAAAACTGGCCCCCCGCAGAGAGCTCAGCAAGCCCCCCGCCATCCACATGTGATCCCAGCTTCTTCTCCAATCGCAACAGGCCATCCTCCTTACCTGTTGGTTCAACCGTAATGTCTGGCGCTGTGCAGCACCCAGATTGCTGCTGCTTCTCGTCCTGCTTTGTCAACACCACCACGGACAACAGGATGAACAAGGCCAGTCAAACACTCGTACAAGGCGTTCCTCCTGATGTACCGAATTCATACCGTGCCCTTGCAGATCACAGTCATGTCGCTCGATCCACTCTCCATCATCGTGCTTGCGGACGACGCTCGATAGAAGAAAAGACCAAGAGCCAACAATACCCCACCCCATGGGAAGAGGATGTCGTCGTTAAATTTATGCGACAGATGGCCGTCCTTGGACAGCCAATGGGGCTCGATATCTATGCGTTTGAAAGCGCGCCTGTATATCTTAATTGCGTTTGAAGTAGATAGGTTGTTACTAACGTGTCCAGCCGATGGGTGATCAAAGAAGTAGTGGTCGACGCAGAGGGCTGTTCATAAAGGCGAGCATCCTGATGCGAGCATGCGTGTCGTTGTCGTGATCTGGAGGCCAAACTCCAAGGGTCTATGATCTTTGAGAAGTGAGCTTCGTCTGCTCGTGGTGGGAGGTGTCTGCGTCGTCCGCGTGGACGCGATGTAAATTCGATCTTTCTGACCAAGATCGTGCTCGATCTGTATGGGGCTTTGCTCATCAAGGCCAGTAAAATTATTCTTTAGCTGAACAGACGCCCCGTTAGAATCTGGTTCTGCTTGGGGTGCGGAGGTGGAAGTTGGCAAGTGCTTCGGCAGTGGAATTTCTTGAACGACTGCTAAAACTTCGTTACAAGCCGCAGGATGATGTTTTATGTACTGGGTATGTTAGGGTTCCGTGGCAGGTGGACCAGAGAACTGAACATCAACGGGGCGTTAGGGGAGAACAGAAAGAAACACACGAGCGATTCCGAACTTGCTCGGTGTCGGGTTGAATTACATATGCATCTGTATGAAAATGTAACCCTACATTACCTGATTAAACCTTCTTTTGACCTGACAATTGTTCAAGCTCGGCGTGGCAAATGATGAAGGGTTAACTTTCCAAAAACGCAGCGATGACCTGATCAACTCGAATAGCTGTTGTTGCTAGGTCAAGCTTTCCGAAACCAGTTCTGATTTAATGGCACAGAAGATGTGCCCACCGCTTTTACGGATTTAAGGTTTAGGAAGAGACGATTTAATTGGTGGCAGAACGTAAGCGTCTCTATGGCTGCACCTCCTTGAATGCGATGGTCATCACTCATAATTGGTGTTTTAAACGAGAAAAGAAACTGCAGAGGTCATCGCTTGCATCCTTGACATTTTGTTTGGTCGTCCATCATGTATATATGGTCGATAGTGGTATCTCCGATTAAATCGAGAAGATGACTGTACATCACTGACACACTACGCTGGTATCGCTTGCCCTTTCTTTCACTTTGGTCTCGATGTCATTAGGACCTTTCCATATACTACATCTCTCAAGAGCAGAGACATGCGGCGGAGCTCGTCATACCGGTCTGCCGGAATGTCCACCTAGTCTGGCAAGATCCACCATGTTCATCATGAACCGGACACATCCCTAGATTGATGTTTGTGCTTAGATTATATAGGTCGTGGAGTGAGCGGTCAAAACTATTGGGTGCAGAAGCTGAAGTGACGAGCATCATCTGTCGTTGTTGTGACTTATATGGGAGGCCGGACAAAGTCTGCTCGATGCTTGGCATGATGGCGTGATCCTTGTTGTCAGGCTCTCGTCCTTATCACAATTACAAAGATGGTGAAGAACAAAGTCTGAAGGCCAGCTCTTCAAAGGCAGAGCTGGAGTTATACATTGTCTGATCGTTCTCGACTACATGGGTGAGAGATTGTGCAGTGACGAAACCATTGCCTTGAGGTTTTCACGAATCTATTCCTTTTCTCTCCATGAGATCGAAAAGTTTCTCCAGAACAGGCTTACAACGCCCCTTCGGTCCCGCGAATATCTCCAACGACTGAGCCTTTGTCATCGGGCGTCCGCTCTGTATCTGCTTAGCCCATACACCTAGCGTTCTATTCAGCTCGCTCCAAGCTTGCTCTGCCGAGTCGCAAAGTCCAGTCATTGCCAATGGTGGTCCGAAGCTTGTCCCATGGTCCCTCTTAACAACGCATGCAAACGCGACCCAATCTTCGGTCTCAAGGTCGAGGTCGTAATCCCCATCGCCCCAAATGATTTTGCAGTTGCCTTGGATTCTTTCCCCTTGCGCATCGGTCATGGTGAAAGATTAATGAATTGGGCGAGACTTGTAGGTAGAATTGATACAGCCAGCTGTATGAAAACCTGGCGATGGAATGAGGGAGGAAAGGGGGGTTGTTATATGGCCATGTCAGCGTTTAGCGTTGTCCTCGGGGGTCGCGAATGCCAATGCTGCCAGTGAGTTCTATCCAGCCCGATTGACCGCCCCTTGTAGCAACCCATCTTAGTCGCCCTGCATTGGGCCTAGTAAGCCGAGTGTTGATGTGCCAGATGACCTCCATGCATAATGCATTACATCGAAATCCCACATGCTCTACAACGAAAGATGTGCGGCTGCAGGAGCCACGTCTCATCTTGCACTCCTACATACGTGACCACGCTTATGCCACATTCAATGACACCACTTATTTGTTGTGGAAACTTTTTATCATATCTCGTCTGTGATTCACTTGGCAGCAGCCAAACAGTAGACAAATGGGCGCCACGACAAATCTCTCGCAGCCAGATTCTTAGAATCCCGTTTCGGTATCGTCCTCATCTACCAAGCAGGTAGGTTATTCCTTCCCTTTTAGACAAATATGGCAAGACAGTGATAGGTGGAACCTGCTTCCAATGCTCTCTCGCCTCTGGTACTCATAAATCGTGATCATTCACAACATCATCACCATAATTCCGATCCCAAGACACGTTCAACAGCAAGTCTAGTCCAACCGCAGATTCTCGACTGGAGACTTCACCTACTCTTAATAACATGTCTGCTATTAGCTCGAGACTAGTAGTTATAGGCGTTTATGGACTTCCGGGATCTAGAAAGACGTTCTTGTTGAAGCTGTTCAGGGACCGTCGTGAAAAAGAAAAATGAGCAGCTTCCATAGGAACAGCGCACATTCACTCTCAGTTGTCCAGTTCAAATATCAATCAGCAGTGACAGCTTGGCTACCACCACCGTATTGTTTGCACATCTCGTGAGCTTGGTCCAGTCGAACAACATATGCGAGTTGAGCAGGGAATCATACTGCAGGAGTCCAGGTGTATATGACAAGAAGAATGAGTAGTTTGGAAAAGGAATTTTTGCATTCCTCACCCACCCTCCAGCTTAACATTCTCGCGCCCCGACCATTTTTCATTCCCATTCCCTTCCTAGCCTGCTTCGGCACCTTATGCTGGTGCCTCCTCGATATCCTTTTGGTTATTTTTCCTTTCTTAGAGCTTTAAACTTGGTAAATTGCAGAACCTCGGCGTCAGATTTGTTTCTGTTGAGTTTTGACTTCGTCATGGAGGGAAGCACTAGGATCGTAAAGCGAGCCACCTGGTGAAAGCGCGACCGACAATCCACCCCTTTCACCTTGCTCTAGAATTTCCGACCCGCATTCGTAACAATTCTTTTATGCCCTCTCATAGCATTTTCCCATTATCCTTCACTTATAAAGTACAAGTTCCTTCACTGAATTCAGTTCGAAGATCATCATTCAATACTCTGCTTGGAAGTTGAATCCAAGAACATGGGCAATGATATCGAAGCTCGAGTTGAACAAGCATCAACAGGTACTTCTAGCACCTGGAGTCTTGTTATGGCTGACACGATCCGAGATAGAGAAGAAGCCTTGCTCCTCGACGAACACTTGAATCTTCTCAGGAAGTCGCCTAGAGAACATACACTTCCAGAATTGAGGGCCACGCCTATATTTGTTATGCCGATACTAAGATACGCTGAAACACTTCTGGCTCCAAGCGACCTACAGCCATTTCCTCAACACGGCCTGTTAGGGGGACTTGCCAATGTGCTGAAGGTCCAGGAAGAGACCGGCAGGAAGTTATATACTGACTCTACATCCAAGGCTGCCATGACAAAGCGTTCACTGTCTGTTAGACGAATAATCTGAGCTGTTGTTTGCTTCTCCGCCGTTGTTGCAACATTCGCTCTTGGCGTAGCTTGAGATATCGGAACAATATGTGAGTCCGTAAACTAGGTAGCCGACTCGTCCTGTGGGCCCTTCAAATGTGCACGCCAATCGCACAACAGCGGTTGTATTGAACCAGGTATTCGCACGGATCGGTGAAGTCTTGAATACATCATGGCACAAAAAGGGTATCAGTGTTGCTATTCGTTCAAATTCGAGTCGACTACCCTTGAATTGCTCATCTTGTCCTCCCACACTGGTTTCCCCTTGAATGCATTGCATCGAACTGTCCCACACGTCGTTACGCTTATGCTATCTCGGCGCTTCTCCTATAGAGTGGATTGGCATACCTCGAAACTCTCCTCGTTGCAACTGTATGATTGCTTCCATTGGGAAGGCCACTCCGGGAAGACTTTGGAAACCACTTGTCGTAAGTGAGGGACATCAAGACAGAGATTATCAACGAAATAACGCGAGTCGGCGATCTAGTCGACTGGCTCATCTTGTGCCATTCACGGCTAGTGCCATACGTGCTAACCATGTACCTCGATTTAGAAGGTGTGAATCTTGGCCGTGACGGCTCCTTGCCATACTCACACTTTTGATCGATACATGTATCCCGACTGCACGTGCCTGTCACGTCGACGTATATCTGCTAGTTACACAGATGTTCAGCACCACTGGCAACAAAGGGAAGACACTATAAAATGTCCTTCGATAAGAAGACTTACCCAAGGTCTTTTCCGATGTTCGCAACGATTTTGATGCCTTGCATGCCGATTTTCCTTCGCTGTCAGCTCCCCTGTGGCCTATCAGCCTGTAATATGCACGAAATCTCGAGGTACTTTGCAATTCGTGGAGATGGGGATGATAGTCTGTTCAATTATGCCGAGAGTGAAGAAGCGACGTGGTCATCGTCTGAAGTGCATGGCTAGCGGACGTATCGGATGTGCCGATGAAGGCATGACTGTGCACCGCGAAAAGAAACCAATGCTGCAGCTCGATGATTTTGTGACCGATACGCTCCAGGTGTTGACCTTGACTGGACTGTAGCTAACGAATGCGAGACTTTCAGATACGACGTAATGCATGCTCGCCCAACTGATTTCAGTGTGGGTGCAAAGGAGAGAGGTAACCGGATTCGTGCTCGCATGCAGCGGGGGCCGACCTCCGATGTATCACTACTCGTAGGCTCGACCATCTACTCGGTGAGCGAATTCGAGGCTGGCATCCTGTACTTACCAGGCTCACAAGGAAGCCACCTACCACTCATTGTTGTTTTAATACCGTAAGTCATGGATCATGGCCGCTGCATATATGTATTGGTGTTTTTATCCGTTTGGTTCGAGTCGCCTATCCGTACAGCACTTATCTTGTCCTCCACACCGCTTACCCCTCCCTGCAGCTTCATCAGAGTGCTTAGCATTGTACATCGACAAGTCTAGCAATAGTGTAGCTCATATAAGCACCACACCGAAGCCCAAAGCGTCAACGAAGACCGTCCAATCAGCCGCATATCAGAGGCGGATGAGTTGAAGCTACCAGTATGAGTATATACCAAGTACGCATGGGAGGTGTCCAGGGCGAACCTAACTCTTGCTAAGTCTTCCTGCACACTGCGCAGGTTCTTGATCAACGACAGCACCAATACGATATCTGTCTCAATTTCGAATCACCAACGAGCTCGCTAAGTGACTAAGCAAATCATACTTCTCATGTCATCTTCAGGGAATTGCCGCACAGTTTGCTCACCGCTCTGATTGCCATCAGGACTATTTGGCTCGAAAACCATCCGGTGAGCCTCCGCTAACGCTCGATGTGGGATCCTTGCCTGTCGCCTTCACCAGACACAACCCAACAACGGTGACACTACAAGCTCATCTGTCACATTTCACATCTCACTTCTAGAATGATCGAGCTGCAGCATGTTTTCCTTTCGAGGTGCTTTGCCGAGCATTATAATAAACAGCTTGTTATCGGATCTCTCGTGGCATTCTACCATACGGAGATGGAGGTTTCCTCTTTCATTTCAGCATACATTGTGGCTGGTTCCTAAATTTGCACTGGTCGCCACATTCTTGATCACAGCAGATTACACCTGAGCTACCCATCTTTGAGTACGGACTCCAACAAATCTCATACGAAGACTTGTTCAGCTTGTAAAACGTTCAAAGATGTCGCCATGTTCGGATTTAGAGTACATCATCACCCATGTCTTCCTACCACCAAAACTACCACAGAAGGACGATAGCAATCCCGATCGGGATTTGGCTCTGACAGAAATATTGAAGGCAGCGTTGGACTCATTTCAGGCGCAGCTTCCTGCCAGAGAGCGTCCGCGATGGGTAGGTCTGGCATCGATGCTCAGTAAAATGGTTGAACTAAGGGATCTGTCTGGAGATTTACTCTCCGAGAAAATCCAGTCATCCCTCGAGGCAATGAAATAAACTTAGGCCCTAGTATCTATCCTTCTTCTTATATAACCTTTAGGTAAGCTATCGTCATATTACCCTCCCCTTAAGAAGAGCTTAGCCCTAAGCTCAGAAGGTTATACTTTATACTAGAAATTAGTCTTTATTATAACTATTTTCGTTAATATTCGCGTAATAAGCGCTAGCCGCTCTTTAGTAGTAGTAAATTCTTTATCAGGTTCTGACTAGTTACGTCGCTATAATAGTACTATATTAGTCGTAGCTTCTAAATCAGGCGGTAAGCTATATTTACTTTATCTATTTATAACAGGAGTCGAGTTTAAGTAGGGCATAAGGTATATAAAGGAAGGGGTTTATTAATATTAGAGCCTTTCCTTTTCAACTGCGATAACTACTTTAACTTATAAGTTTACTCTCCCTAGACTGCGATATAGTTCCTAGAGTAAGTATCGTTACTAATTACTATAGTAATCTACTATAATCTTATATATCAATTGACTTAATTAACTCTTCTCTTATTAAAAGTAAGTTCCTCGCCTTAGTATTAGGGATAGTCTTTAAGTAAGATATAAGAGTTCTACAGATCTATAACGCTAACTCCTATAGTGCTCTTACTAGTTCCCGCTAGTACTCTTTCAGCGGCGTATCGTATATATTACCTGCGATATATTCGCGCTTTCCTTAAGATAAAGTATATTAATACTTCTATTCTAGAACTTCTATATTTATTTAATAAGCTTAACTCTAAGCTTTATAAGTATTATTCGATATTAAAGAGCAGTTATAAGCATATAGGTTATTTGAACCTAAATATAGTTATATATACTAATATATTATAGTTACTTAATTATATTAATATAGAGTATACTATTTTATCTAATTTACTTCCTAGTAGTAAAGCTAAGGACACGGAGCTAAATCAGAGTAGTATTATAGCTACTTATAAGGCTATTAATTAGATCTATTATCTCGCGAAATCTGCTACTCCTATTACTACGTTAGAGATTACTATTATATAATTAGCGGAGACTTAAGCTTTAAGGCGTTCTATAGAGAAAGTATTTAAGGAGTTAGAGTTTATTAAAGTAATAAGTTACGATCTTAAACCCTTAGATACTAGTATAATACTAACGCGATATAGGATTTAGATCTTCTGATAATAGATTCGGCGAAATCTAGATTAATAGTATAAATAGCGTTAAAGTAGATAAGGGAATTAAATAGTATTATATAGGAATTTGCGAAGAAAGCTATATTTAAGGCTATAATATCTAATACTAAGGGAAAGAGGAATTTACCTTCTAGTTTAGAGATAGTATCAGATCTAGATACTCTCGGACTTTCTCTAAAGAAGAAACCTCGTAGGATTAGCTATTATAATTAGTCTACTACTAGGGCTATATTAGTAGATTTAGATAAAAAGTTAGATATAATAGTTCTGGTTCTAGATATTCTAGATTTACTAGAAGCTCCAGAGAACTTAAGGGAGAAAGCTAGTAAAGTAGAAGTAATAGAGGAAGTAGAGTTTTAAATATAGTATTATTATCGAGTATAATCAGGGGATTATCTTTAGTAATAAATCTTTAATACTAGTAACTATAATAGTTTATTATCCTCTAAGTAACTATAGTTATCTATTCTATCTTCTTAGGCCTTAATCTACTAATCTAAGTTACGCGGAGGTCTAAGTTTACTTAAGTTAGTAGCGTAGAAGTCTCTAAGCTTATATAGAGTACTTATTAGGTCGGAAGCGTTATATTAAGTTAGGTCCGAGTTATAGCTTAGCTAGCTAACTTAATACTTTAGATTACCTCTTAGGAGCTATATAGCGAGTATATCTTATAACTCTTACTCTTCTTAAGTAGTAATAACCTCTAGGGGTAGGTTTAGTAGCTCTTAGTCTAATAAGAGGTCGTCTAGGTCCTTAAAGAGTAATTCGAGGGCGAATATATCGTATATAGAAGATCTAGGGGGTAAATCTAGCTTATAAGAGTATCCGATCTGAGCTAAGACTTATTATAGTCCTACTTAGAGGCTAGATAGCTTCTTACTTAGCTAGTGATTCTTAAGGTTCCTTATAAAGAGGAATACCTTATCTTCGACTTCCTAGTCGATATTATACTATTTCGGGTCAGTTATAGCGCTTATCTTCTACTAAGTAACTAGTATATTAGCTTTTATAACCTTAATAGTAGATTTAGTATATTTAGCTAAAGATCTAGTATTAGTATAATTAAGCTTCTCTTATAGTATCGATATAGTAAGTTACTTCTAATCCTAGCTATTTCGTAGTAGTATATTATATTTAAGGGTATATAGCGCTATACTAATAGAATCGTAAGGTAAAGTTACTTAGGCGCGGTCTATTATTAGTAGTAGTTCGCTTTAGTTACTCTAGTAGTAATTAACGAAAAGTCTAAGGCGTTAGTTAATATACTGATTTATAATCTCTATTTATCTATCGGTTTACTAGTAGAAAGCAGTAGAGTACTTAATCTTAACTCTAATTATATAGTAAAACTCTTACTAGAAAGATAAGATAAACTAAGCTCCTTAATCAGATATAATTAACTTAAAGGTATATCCGAAACGATATATTTATTAAATAAATAATATCGCTATCCCGCGGGTATCGATATTATAATAGTATAGTATCGATACGGAGTCCTTCCTTAAGTAGTCGATAAATACTAGTATCTTATTAAACTCTTAGTTATTAGGCAGGAAGTCCTTAAAATCTATAGCTAAGTACTATATAAGGTAGCTAAGTACTAGTAATAAGTAGAGGAATCCTTACTATTTCGTTTATTTTAGATAAGAGTATTAGTAAGAGTAGTAATTATAAGTATACTATTTTATATCTAATACGAGTCCTTTCTAGTAGTAATAAGTAGAAATTATTTCAGTAGTCTTACGAGTATTTAGATAAGCAGAAGAAACCTAATCGTAGACTTTACTAATTAAATAGGTATATAGCGAGATATAGCGTTATACGTATAGATAACTATTATAAAGTAGTAAACTATTATTAATAGTATAGCTATCTCTTAATATATTCTATTTATTAGAGAATAATTCTTAGTTAAATTAGTATAGTTTCTCGATTAAATTAAAGGAGTTATATACGGGTTCCGATAGTATATTAGTCCTTAGCGATATTAGGTATATATAACTAATTTAATCGATATAATACTTAGCTAGTTCCGCGTTAATCCTAAGGTCTAAGTAATCTAGAGGTAATAAAACCCGAGATCTACTATCCTATTTCTATTATTCCTATATCCTTAGATCTTATTCCTTATAGCTAAGGATATTAGCTTTAGTATTATCTTTACTAAGCGTATATATAATTTGAAAGTTAAATTCGGAAAGGAATTCTATCTATCTAGCTTACTTACTAATTAGGACCTTAGTAGTTATAAATTATTCTAAGGATTAGTAGTCCGTATATACGCTAGTATAGTATTATAGAGATATAGGTTCAGGTCTCTATTTCTAGAAAGACTTAATAATAGCGTATAATTCATTATTATAGATTTCCTAGTTAGGTTCATATCTATTAAGAACATAAGAGTAGAATCTAATTAGATACTACTAGTTATCTTTATATAATTAGGAGATAACTCTAGCTATTATATATTAGAAGTATTAGTTTCTAGTTTAGTTTATAATTTAGAGTCGAAATAATATAGTTTCTATACTAATAGTAGCTATTAACGTAAATCGTCGAAGGACTTCTTATAATCGTTAGTAAAATTCTATAGTACTATAAGCCGGATAAGTATTAAGAGAGGTTTAGCGATAAGGCCGAAATTCCGAATAAATTAATAATAGAAACTACAGAATCCTAAGAAGGATTTCATAGCTATTACTATTTCGGGGTACTTCTAATCTACTAATAGTATTACCTTCTCGGGATCTAGCTCGATTCTATTAGTAGTAATAATATATCTAAGGTATTTAGTCCGAGTAACGTAGAACTCGCTTTTCTTAATATCTACTTAGAGTCTAATATCTATTAAGCGTTATAGTACTAATTTAACGTATTCCTTATATTCCTAGAGCGTTTCCGAGTATATAAGGATATTATCTAAGTAAGCTATATAGAAATCGTCTAAGTAGTCTAGTAGTATATTATTTATATATCGTTAGTATATACTAGGTCTATTATAGAGCTTAAAAGGTAGTACTTTATATATATAAGATCTGAAGCGGGTTCAGAAAGTAATATACTTCTCTGATTTAGGGTTTATATAGATATAGTTAAATACTACTCAGATATCTAATTTAGTAAAAATCACTACTTTAGATACCCGAGTTAAGAGCTTATCGATCCTAAGTATTAAGTAAGAATCCTTTCGAGTGATCGTATTAAGCTTACGATAGTTAATATAGAAGCGTAATCCTCTATTAGCTTTCTTAATAAATAATATAAGTAATATAAAGGGACTTTAGCTAGATTCGATAAATCCCTTATCTAAGTTCTCTATAAGGTACTCTTTAGTTACTCGTAATTCGTCTATAGATTACTAATATAAGAGCGAATATATATTAGGTAATAGTTTTTCTAAGATAATTTTATAATCGTATAAGCAATATAATAAAAGAATATTAGAATCCTACTTAGAAAAGGCCTCCTTAAGAGTATAATACTATTCCGGTAGCTTTTCAGCTATAAGTTATTTAGTATTAGGATCCTCAGGAGAGTTACTATTTAGATAGTCTTATAAGAAGTAGTCTATCTTATAGATACTAATAAAGAATAATTCAGAGCTTTTATATTTTATATTAAAGTAAAAAGCTATAGTATTAATTTAGTAAATCAGAACTAGTTTCTAGATCCTCGGAAGTTAAGAGGAGTACTTATAGTAGAGTTTCGGCGCAGGTACCTTTCTTAATAAATTCGGAGCGGAAAAGGGTTCGGATTCCTTAGTAATAAGCAGAAATAAGTTAAATAGTAGAGATAATACGTTAATATACTATATCGCTACTATTTAATATAATCGGTATTAGTCTAGCTAGTTTATAGCTAAGTCCCGCGCGTTAGTATCGATTTAGTAAGATCGATTAATACTAAGTTTATAAAGCAATAGAGTTATAACTATCTTCTTATCGTATTAGAGAGTAGCTAGATATTATTCTAGCTATAGTAGCTTATAGTAGAGCGTATCTAGCTTAATCTGAAATCGTTATATCTATTTAATACTAATAATTATATCTTATTATCCTAAATCGAGGAGAATAAAAGAGTAATTATAAATACGCTTATTATTAATAGAAAAGTATAAACGTATAAAATAAGTAATATAAGTTCTAATAGACTATTAGAACTCATATATTAGAATAGAATAGAGTAGTAGCTCGATTTTAATACTAAGGGCCTCTAATAGTCATCTAGTAAGAGTACAATTAATAAATAGATAACTATTCGCTCTAGTATTAATTAAGCTATTTATAGAGACTTCTAGCCTATTTATACTAACTATAGTTAAGTATATAAATTACTTACTTCTTATCAGGGAGTTAAGGTTAAGATTAGAGAGATTATACTTATATAGACTTAAGAAGGAATTTTTACTTAAGCCTTATCGTTTCCCTCTAGTATTAGTCCAGATTCAGAGGGTATATCCTCTATTACTTCCTTAGTTACTCTCTCCTCCTCTGGAAATTCGTTAATTAATTAAACCTTAAGCGAGTTAAGATAGTTTAGCTTAATATAACTAAGCTATCTATAGCTATAATACCTTAGGAGTTCTCCGGTCGAGGTAGTAAGGCGTTTTAGCGCGGAGGGAGTACTAGCTTATACTAGGGTAGAGGTATATACGTATAGTATAAGAGTAGTTTATCGAGAGGCTAAGCTTAAGGACCGATAAGGAGTAGAGCTAGTAATAGTCGTAGTAGTAATAGTAAGCTTATAGTACTATACCGGGGTAATAGCTTTCTCAGGATAAGTACGTTCTGTGTGACGGCGCATAGTATACGTGGCAGATACGGGCTAGTATCAGTGCCTTAGGCATACCCTCCTTATATATATAGAAGGTGCAGACTCCTTCAGAGCTCTGCATCTTTCTGTTTCCTTCGTACTAGACTATATAAGATCGCTCTTAGCTTTCCTACTTATTTATTCTTACTTATATATCGCTTTAAGTCTTATATTATTATATTAAATAGAAAGATTAAGACTACCGGGGATAGTATTAAATAATATCTTACCTAGAAAACTCGATTCGCACGTACGATTACTAAGGAGCTTTTCGCTAAGTTATCTTTACTTACTTTAGATTTTCGGAATTATACGGAAATAGTTAGTACTATTAATTACGAATTCGATAGTTAGGTTTTCAAAAGAGCTAAGATTCTAGAGATCTCTCGGATAGCTAGGAATTTAAACGTAATTTAGCCTTAGAAGTACTAGTATTACTACGAAGTTACTCTCGGATACTTCGAAACTCGTTCTTTCGTACGTACGAAGTAAAACAGCAGACGAATTTTAGGTGGAAACTTCCCTATAGGCCCTAATATTTATTATCCTCTTACTTAACTTTAACCTTCCGAAAGTAGCTCTAATAGCGAAAAACCTTACTTTTAGGCTAAGACGAAGTAGCTTATTACCTTAGCGGAAATTGCCAGAATCCGACTCGTAATCCTTATACCCTAGTATAATTTATCCCCCTTAGCAGAATCGACCTCCTTCTACTAGAAAAGAACTTTTATTCTCTTACCCGACTTTAACCTTCCGAAAGCAGCTCTAATAGCGAAAAACCTTACTTTTAAGCTAAGACGAAGTAGCTTATTACCCTAGCGGAAATTACCGGAATCCGACTCGTAACCCTTATACCCCGGTATAATTTATCCCCCTTAGTAGAATCGACCTCCCTCTACTAGAACCTTTAATTTAATACTTCCTATATCTACTTAATAAAGATATCCGACTCTCCTTAATCTTTTAGCTTCATCAGAATTCGATTTGGACCTCTTCTTCTTTTATAACTTTTAAGTATTTCAATCACTCGCTTAGCCTTACTTATTTAGTAAAACTCGGTATCTATAGTTTCGGTTTAATAGAAATTTAGAAAGTTATCTTAATATTTAATTACGTTTTATACTTACTTTATTTCCTTTGTTCGATTCTTTAAGGCTCGAGGGCGAGCCTTTATCTTAGAAGGGGGTAATATGACGGCGCATAGTATACGTAGCAGATACGGGCTAGTATCGGTGCCTTAGGCATACCCTCCTTATATATATAGAAGGTGCAGACTCCTTCAGAGCTCTATATCTTTCTGTTTCCTTCGTACTAGACTATATAAGATCGCTCTTAGCCTCCCTACTTATTTATTCTTACTTGTATACCGCCTTGAGTCTTATGTCGTTATATTCTGAGTTATAATAACGCTTAGTATTAAAAGAAAGTAAGGATCTAACTATAGAAGCGTAATCCTTATTCCACGTTAGTTTAATAATAAGAGTTAAAGCGTATAAGAATAATATAATCTTATCTTATATATAGAAGAACTACTCCTTCTTTTTAATCTTACCTTAGATAGTAGCGCTTTGAAATCGACTACGAAACTCAGCGAAAGTCTCGCGGGTATAGCTAAGTTATTATATCTCTAAGCAGTAGAAAGTATTATAATAGTTATCTTCCTCTAAACTAGTAAGAAAGTTCTCCTCTAATAAAGAGATTATTTTATTACTAGTCTTAAACTTATTAGCTAACTACTAAAGCGTAAGATACTCCTTAGCTAATCTAGTAATTAGTCCCTATACGAGAACGTACCGGGAGAAGTCCGTAGGGTAATAGTTAGTATTTATAGCTAGCTAGTCTCGTATCGATACTCTCTATTAGAGGAAGGTAAGATCCGATTTATTATCTAGAAGTAAGATCTTCTTAGTAAAATAAGACTTCCTAAGGCGTAACTCTACTAATTTAGTACTAAGGGAGAGAGATAGTTTATTAGGAATAGTATCCTCTCTTTTAGTACTATATATCAGAATAGAGTTTATTAGTTTATTAAACTCTAGAATACGCGGAGATTATAGTATTAGTTCTAGTAGGAGAGTCGAAGATAAGTAAGAGACCCCTATAAGGAACCTATCTTATGCGGAGATTAGTCTATCTATAGTATCTTCTAGAGAGTTATTCTTTTCCTCTTAGTCCGCTAATTATTATAAGAGGGAATAGATTAAGTTAGAGTTACCTATAGTAATAAGAGTACTTAGTGATTATACTCCTAAGGAGTTTCGCTTTTATTTTCCTTTCCCTCTTAGTTAATATTTCCTTAATAAAGTATTAACGTTCTCTAGTATAGGAGACGTATAAGGTAAGGAAGAGTATAATAGATTAGGTTCAGAGGTAGAGTAAGAGAAGTCGCGTTAAGTCCCCTTAGAACCGGAGGAGTCTCTAGTTTATTAGTTAAGAGCTATTATAGTAGCTTAAAAAAGAGTATATTAAGGCTATTTCAGTAGCGATACGTAGAAGTTAAAGTTCCGAGGTATTTATTACACTTTCTTTAAAGTCTATCTATAATTCCTTTATACTAAGGGAGTTATTAAAGGAGTATTAGCGAAAACCTTCTCTATTATAATATTTATAATAAGCTAAATTAAATCCTGATTTATAGCTATCCGAGAGATCTCTAGTATCTCGGCTATATACGAGTAGTTATCGAATAACTAACTTAGTAGTAAGATATTATAGTAAGCTATCTCCGGCTATCTTAATCTTTTTATTTAATATAATAATATAAGACTCGAGGCTATATATAAGTAAGAATAAATAAGTAAGGAGGCTAAGAGTAGTCTTATATAGTCTACTATAAAGGAAATAAAAAGATAAGGAAGGAAGAAGAAGAGAGATAGAGTATAAGGCACCTTATATATATATACTAGTACTAGTCCGATACTATACTGAGTCGGACACTAGTTCTGCCGGGATACCTGTGAACTTAGGCCCTAGTATCTATCCTTCTTCTCATATGACCTTCAGGTGAGCTGTCGTCACAATATCGAGCTAAAATAGATAAGATCTAACTTATATTCTAGTTAATATAATTGACCCCGGAGAGAGTATAAGTAACGTAATAGATAATAGAAGATATCTAACTCTAATTAGTAGTAAATAGAGTAGTATATTTTTAAAGTAAAGATAATAAAAGAGAAAGAGTAATCGATACTAGATAATCTTATTAACTTATAGTTAGTAATAGTTAATTAAGAAGAGGGGAATTAGTTTATAAAGTAATAGAAGAAAGTATATATATAGCTAAAGTAAGGGTATTTACTGATTTAATTAATAATAAGAGAGAGAGTGATGATAAAGAAATAAGAAGACGTAATTAGCCTTACTATTATTATAAGCCGGAAATAAATAGAGAGATTATATAAACGACTAACCGGATGCTTTATATGACTTTAGTAATATTATTAATTATTCTCTTACTATTAGTTCGCTATCGTACTCTATTAGTCTACTATTATTATTAACTTCTAAGCGAAATTAGTATAAAGCGAGAAAAAGAGTTATAGATATAATAAGCCCTAATAAATCGGAACTATAATATAGGACTATATATAATAAGGTATAATATAGTTTATTAGAGGTGAACTCTAATATAAGATAGTCGGAAGGAGGAGGGGAGTAATATAAGGGGCGAGCCCTAGGATTAAGTACTAGCGATACTTATACTTATTAAGCCTAATAGTACTCGCATGTTTTCCTTCGGAGCTAGGGTAGAACCTGACTCTCTCCTATATCGAACTTCTTGAATACTATACTTAACTATCTGCGTACGCGTTGCTCACCTGTGATAAGTATTTAAGAAGTTCGATATAAGAGAGAGTCAGGTTCTAGCCTAGCTCCGAAGGAAAATATGCGGGTGCCGCTAGGCTTAGTAAGCACAGGTATCGCCGGTGCTTAATCCTGGGGCTCGCCCCTTACACTTACGCTAGCTACTAGGCCTGATATAAGCTACGCTATGAACAAATTAGCTAGGTTCTCTAGTAACCCTAGCGATACGCATATCTTAGCTGCAAAGAATATACTTAGATACCTTAAAGGTTCTATTAAACTAGGCTTAGTTTATATTAATAGCTCTAGTAAATACGTTAGCGGATACTGCGATTCTGACTATATCGGAGATATTATTACAGCTAAGTCCACTAGCGGCTATTCCTTCTATATAGGAAGCTACTTATTCTCTTGGAAGTCGAAGTTGCAATCGATTATAGCTCAGTCTACTATAGAAGCTAAATATATAACTATTAATTCGGCAGTTAAAGAAGCGGTCTATATAAGATAACTTCTTACCGAATTAGGCTATTACTTCTAAGAAAGGTTCCCGGTATTAACTGATAATAACGGCGCTTTACTAGTCTCTAAAAACCCTTAATTCCATGAGAGGACTAAGTATATAGCCGTAAAGTACTACTTTATAAGGGACCTAATTAATTAAAGTACTATAGATTTAATCTATATTAGTACTTTAAATCAAAAGGCAGACGGGTTTACTAAAGCCCTAGATAGGCCTAAATTTAAGGAGTTTATAAAACACCTTGAACTAGCTTATTAGAGCTAGTAATTCAGATTATTATAAGAGAATTAGGTTTATTTAACCTAGGAGAGTAGCTACGAGGTAGCATTTCTATTCCTTATTATATTTCTTTTATAATAATCTAAGGGTAGTCGATTGGTGATTTACCTTATATAGTTCTGTTTTAAAACTAACTATATGGCTCTGGTTAAGGGGGCGTGTTTGATTTATAACTAGTACCTTAGTCAGTTTTGCCTGTATCGGCATACACACCCTGTATCTTGTCAGTACATGGTCTTAGTACCTGGTTCAGTACCTTACGCATGTATCTTATTATACCTGGCACCTACACCCTGTATCTTATCAACAGCCTGTACCCTACATACTCTATTAGAGTTACTATAAAGGTTCTCGATAGAGTTCTACTACTCTCTAGTACGTATATCGTACTGCTAGCGGTTTCTACTAACGTAGTATAATTCTATAGTATACGTGTCTTCTTCTATGTAGTTCTGTATTACGTAGTATAGAATATTCTAGAGAGCTCACATAGCTATATAAGTAGCTAGAATCTCTCCTATAGTTAGCTCTTCTCAAGCAAGCAAAGCAAGTCAAATTGATCACGTATTATTCTGTTATTCTGACCTTTGGCCGATTTCCACCTTCAATTTTCACACTAGGATACTAAAGCACTTTAAGCTAATCTAGGAGAACGCGTCTAGAAGATATACTCTAGCTAAGCTTACCTAGCTAAATAAGACGATTAAGGAGGGAATTAAGTATAGTATATTTAAAAGCACCCTCTTAGCTAATAGAGAGCTATTAGATTAGAATAGCTACTTATATATAGTTAAGAAAGGAACGGATTCTAAAGTATAAACTAAGGAGTATAAAGTAATATTTAATCACTCTAAAATCAAAGAAAGAATGCCTAGCTACTTAATAATCTTAATAGCAAAGTGCTTTATATTTCTTAGTAATCCTAAGTATTGTTTATTTATCTAAATAGACCTTAAGCACGCCTACTAGTTAGTAAATCTGTATCTAGATAACTACTATATCTATACCTTCTCTGCCCTAGGATATAGATAATTATAACTAACCTGTATGCCCTAGGGCTATAGAAGCTTAGTATTCTCTATAGTAGAACTAATGAAATTAGTCTTTAGAGATATACCTAAGTCTACTAAAGTAGTAGTAAAAGGGTTTAATAATTCCGAGCTCTTACTATTCTCTCTAATTATTTCTGAGGATAGAGTAGTTCTTTAGGCCTTACTCTTCTATATAGATAATATCTTCGTAGCCTTTAAGATATTTAAGGAGGTATTTACCTTCCTGAAAGATTATCTCCTCTCTCGACTCTTATAGTCTAGTCTTAAGCTCTCCTTTAAGAAGTATCTGTTATTTATAATAGAGGTTCTAGTATTAAGGACCCTATATAAGGCGGGTAGAAAATTAATAATTAAGCCGGAAAGAGTATTAAGGATTAATATATAGCTAATACCTAAAAATACTATAGAGGTCAGGAGATTCTTAAGAGCGATCTAGATAACGCGACTATAGATTAAGAATTATACGGAGATTACTCGACTATTAAATCGACTTACTAGAGATATAGAATAAAGATAGAAAGAGAATAAGGCGATATTATTTAAGCTACTAAAGGAAGTATACTTAAGGGTAGTAGAGAGAAACAGCTACGATCTAACTCTCCTAATGTAAATACATATAGATACTAGTGGATATATAAGAGGATATTATATTATATAATCCAAGGAGAGAGAGAAAAAGATAGTACTAATCCTTTTCGATAGCTTTACTTTCTTTAAAACCTAAAGGAATTATAGGACATATAAAAGAGAGCTCCTATTAATTGTAGAGTTTAGTTATAATTATTATTATATATTACGAGAAGATAAGCTAGGAATTATCTATATAGATTATTAGCTATTAACTTACTTTCTGGATTCCTTAGCTCTTTAGGAGGGAATTTATACTAAGTAGGCTTTAGAACTAAAGTTACTAAATATATAGATTACTTATATCTAAGGGAGTAGAAATAAGACCGTAGATACTCTATTGCGTACTATCTTCCCTAGAGATAAGTATAATAAGCTAAATATATTAAGATTTAGAGAATAGCAGTAGGATACTACTAGGCCTATCTAAAGGTAGAAAGATAGTATTAGTAAGTATAAAGATCTGCTGAAAGAATTAGAGCTTAGTTCTGAAAAGGCTAATAAGAAGAAGCTAGAAATTATTAGAGAGATATTTAAAGTAGATAATATTAAGAAATAGGCTAGAAATAAGAAAGAAGATCTAGAGTTTATAGCTACCTTATATATAGTAAGAGAGAGGTTCTAGGATATAACTTTATAGTTAAGTTTACCCTTTATTAGACTATAAGTTTTAGAAGATATACTATGACGACTGGTCAGGTTTGGAGGTCTCTCCCTATTAGTAGAAACACTTACTGCTAAGCGAGATTACACGAGTAGAGTTTAAGGGCCCCTTTTCATATATATACTTCTATTCTCTCTCTACTTCTTTACCCCTTAGTTATAGATTCTTAAGTGATTCTTACTACTTCATATTTATAATAATATAAGGTCTTATTACTCAGGTAGTTTTAAGACCTTTCTAGAGTAAGCGTTATATTATCTATAACTCTTTTACTTACGTCTAGGAAGATAGTAAATATCTACTTATATTATACCTCTATATCTAGAGCTACTAAACGCAGGAGATTACGCTATATAGAGAAGGCCTATACTAAGTATAAATTTAAAGAATAGTACCTAAACCGAAGTAACTTAAGTCTAATAAATCGACTACTAGTTCTCCGACTCCCTCTACTTCCTATTCTTTAGCGACTCGTAATACTCGCTATAACTTACCTCTCTCTATAATAGAGAGTACTCGCGATAACGCCTCGTCCGAGTTAAGCTCCCTAACTCTTACTATAATTAATAAACTCACTAAGTCGCTAAACCTCCCCGATAATACTCTTATATTAATAGTAACTATAGGTAACTTATAGGAAGACTGCGCTCACTAGCTATAAGAGGCAGAAAGGAAGCTCGCGGAGGAGAGATAATTAAACGCTAACTTATCTATAGAACTACGCTAGTTACAGGACGAGTTCCTAGAACTATACTAGTTAACTACCTAGCGCTCTACTAAGTCTATATCGTTTAATAACGTTTAATCGCGTATAATACTACTACTATTAATTAAAGAAGATAATACTACTCTTACGCCTAATAATCGTCGTCGAGAATAATCTACCAGAGGAATATTATTAATATTATACGCTACGCGTATAGAGAAGATACTGAACTTTCTAAATAAGCTCTCTAATAGAATCGACTACTCTCTAAAACTCTAGGAAGTGCAGATACGTAACGCCCTCCGGTATTACTCTAGCTACTTTATCGACGAAGATTACTATAAAGATTAGTTACTTAACTAAATAGAAGGAATAGCTAGAACTTACCTAGAACTCTTATTCTTAGAACTAAAATATAATGAAAAAGGTAATATAATCGATTCACTTAATATAATTACTTAACTTATCTCCTTCTTATCTAATCTATACGACTAATAAACTATAAGAGCTAGCTATTCCGCGCTAAAGATAGATTATAAGTAGACTTTCTAGATATTCTACTATAAGTTTCGTACGCTAGCTCGTAAAGCTAGAGTAAATAATTAATCGACTCTAAAAATGAACTTATAAGAGAAGCTACCTATATAGCTATAGAAATAGCTCTTCTAATAATACCGAATATTAAGGATATTAGAAGAATAAGTTAAGGCTATATAAGCTAAAGACTAAGGTTAATTTATTAAAAAGACTTATTATTCCGAGTCTTCGGCTAAGGCTAGCGCGACTCGGGAACGCCCTATAAATACCTCCTCCTAGCGCCGTAATACTAACTCCTCTTCTTATCCGCAAATTAGTCTTCTTACGCCCGAGAACACTAGTACGACTAATAAATAAGTATTATACTCTATACGAAATGATACGCCTCGTGCATAATCGCTAGCGAATACTCCTCGTTATTTTACGCTTACCTTATACCTACGCTTATCATCAGCTCGACCTAATACTCTATATCGAATTAATATAATTAACGCTAATAATAATATTAATAGTAAGCTAGAAGATAATAATAATAAAGAAACATACGATAACGCTTAGGAATATATTAAACCGCTAGTAAAAGACTACGCCTAGGGAAAGACTCCTTCCTAAGTAGTATACGAGATATGCGATATCTTAACCTTATGAAGCTTCTTAGTAGTTAATCGTTTATTATACGTACTACTCTTACTAAGAATAGACTCTCGTATAAGCTACCAGCACTTCTCGATTCTAGAGCTAATAGATATTATTTTATTAATTATTCTTTTCTCAAATCCCTTTCCTTTTTCTTAAAACTTTTAATTTACCTTCTACTAAATGTAATTCCTATTAAAAGCTTTAATAGCGTTAATAGTAGTACTATTAGTTACTATACGATACTTAATTTAATAGTAGATCGTCGCGTTTAAGTATTTATCCCCTTTCTTATTACTACTCTCGGAAACTATAGTATTATACTCGGAAGGACCTAGCTTTCGGAATATTAAGTACTCTTAGATACCTCTAAACGATAGATTATTTAGCTATTATATATTCCTCCTAGTAACGTTTATAGCTCTCCGATCGAGATCAAGGACTTATATAAATACTATACTTACTAGCGCTACTAATACGACGCTAACAAACGAAACGAATACCTTAATTAGTTCTAAGAAGCGTACAAGGAATAGCGAAGCGTAGCTAACTCTCCTATTAATATTCGAGCTATTATTAACTCTATCTCTATTATTAAACGACTATTACTAGCTCGGAAGTATACTTCTAGGGAGACTTATAGCTATAAAAATATCTAAAACTCTCCCCTAGAGAGTATTCTATAAGTAACTAACTCTCTATTACTACTACTAATCAGTTAGGACCGTTTCTCTAGCGTTTATACTACTTATTATAGATATAATAAGCCTAAGTATTTACTATCTAAAGAATAAGAATAGAGTAGTAAAGAGAGGTCTTTATACTCTAGAGAGACTACTAATATATAGCTAAAATACGTACAATTTAGTAACGTTATCGCTTATATCCCGTATAAATCTCTACTTTAACTCTAATTAGAAGTCTCTATATTAAAGACTTACGTATAAGACTACGCTTATATAATTCATACTATAGACTAATAGTTACTCGGAATACTATCTCGCGACTTAAAAGAAGCTACTTAAAGTATAAAAATAGCTACTACGATATTTCAGAAGCGATAAAGATCACCTTATATACTTAGACCTCTTCTAGAGCCTCCTACGCTAGAGATTTACGCAATTAGTAGCCTAGCCTTCTATCTCTTATATAAACGCTAAAAGTCTTCTAATAATAAGATCTTCTCTACTACTCTTTATAAGATAAATAAGCTTCTTAACAACCGAATCACAGTTCAGTAACGCGGTACTACTATCGTATCTTTAACTATTAACCTTACGGAACGTCGCAAAACTGCCTAGTAATTTACTATTAGCTTAAGCGAATTAGATTCAGAACTATAGATCCCTCACGAGTATAGCTAGTAAGCACACGTCTTTTCTAAGGAAGCTAGCGATATTCTCCTTCCTTATCGCTTATACGATTACCGAATTAAGCTTAAGGAAAGGGCTAAGAAGAACCTTAAATACTCCCCCTTATATAAGATATCAGCTGAAGAACTTAAAGTCGTTAAGGCGTATATTACTAATAACTTAGCTAAAGGTTTCATTAAACCTTCTTAAGTATTATACGCTATACCTATTCTTTTTATTAAGAAAGCTAATAGAAATCTAAGATTCTATATTAACTTTCGCGCACTTAATAACCTCACGAGAAAGGATTAATATCCACTACTATTAATCGATAGAACGCTAGCTAGAATCTCTATTACTAAGATATTTACTAAACTAGATATTCGCTAAGCGTTCTACCGAATTCGAATAGATCTAGCCTCTAAAGAGTATACGACTTTCCGGACTTATTATAGTGCATATAAGTGCAAGGTACTCCCTTTCGGTCTAACTAATAGCCCTGCAATATACTAGCGATATATGAATAATATCTTATTCGACTACTTAGACGACTTCTATATAATATATCTAGATAATATTCTAATCTACTCTAATAACCTACTATAATATTAATTATACGTATATAAGGTACTACAACGATTATAAGACGCTAGATTATAAGCCGACCTTAAGAAGTATGAATTTAATATTACTTATACTAAATACCTTAGATTTATTATCTCTACTTCTAAGATCGAGGTAGACCCTAAGAAGGTTAATATTATATAATCTTAGAATTACCCGACTATAGTTAAGAGTATATAATTATTCTTAAGCTTTTATAACTTCTACTAACGATTTATTAAGGACTACGGAATTATCGTAAAACCTCTTATATAACTTACTAAAAACAACGTATTATTTCGGTTCGCTAAGGAGTGCAAAGATGCTTTTAATCACCTAAAGCACGCTCTTACTTCGGTACTACTCCTCTACTATTATTAGTAATATCTACCTTATATAATCGAAATAGACGCTAGTAATAGAGTAATAGCAGGTATACTATCGTAATAGCATAACGAAGACTAGTTCCTAGTAGCTTACTTCTCTAAGACTATACTACTTACCGAGCTTAATTATACTATTCACGATAAGGAAATACTCGTAATTATACGATCTTTTAGTAACTAGAGATCTAAGCTCGTAAGCGTACTATATCAGATCCGCGTCGTTATTAATTATAAAGCTCTTAAGTACTTTATAACCTCTAAATAGCTAAACGTACGATAAGCCTGATAAGCCGAGCTACTCGCAGATTATAACTTCATAATTACTTATCGACTTATGAAGTATAATCTACTCGCTAATACTCTCTCTCGTAGAATAGATAAATTAGATAACTAGAATAATACTAAAAGAACCTAGCGTTTATAGTAGCTATTACGCGAAAACTAAATCGATCTAGTACTACTTATNGCTTTTATAACTTCTACTAACGATTTATTAAGGACTACGGAATTATCGTAAAACCTCTTATATAACTTACTAAAAACAACGTATTATTTCGGTTCGCTAAGGAGTGCAAAGATGCTTTTAATCACCTAAAGCACGCTCTTACTTCGGTACTACTCCTCTACTATTATTAGTAATATCTACCTTATATAATCGAAATAGACGCTAGTAATAGAGTAATAGCAGGTATACTATCGTAATAGCATAACGAAGACTAGTTCCTAGTAGCTTACTTCTCTAAGACTATACTACTTACCGAGCTTAATTATACTATTCACGATAAGGAAATACTCGTAATTATACGATCTTTTAGTAACTAGAGATCTAAGCTCGTAAGCGTACTATATCAGATCCGCGTCGTTAATAATTATAAAGCTCTTAAGTACTTTATAACCTCTAAATAGCTAAACGTACGATAAGCCTGATAAGCCGAGCTACTCGCAGATTATAACTTCATAATTACTTATCGACTTATGAAGTATAATCTACTCGCTAATACTCTCTCTCGTAGAATAGATAAATTAGATAACTAGAATAATACTAAAAGAACCTAGCGTTTATAGTAGCTATTACGCGAAAACTAAATCGATCTAGTACTACTTATAAGTAACCTTCGGAATAGCTCTAACTCTATAGATAACTTTAAGCTTATTAATACTTTAGAAGTCGCCGACCTATCGCTAGTCTTTTCTATAGTATAGTAAGTACTTAACGCTAATCGCACTACGTTATTACTCTAAGCTCTACGGAAATAAGCTCTTTCTACTACTCCTAGAAAACTAACTATAGAAAAAGATCTTCTACTCTATAAAAGAAGACTAATCATACCTGATATCTTATACTTTCGCACGCTACTTATACGCGAAGTTGTGACGATAGCTCACCTGAATGTCCCATGAGAAGAAGGATAGATAACAGGGCCTAAGTTCATAGGTATCCCGGCAGAACTAGTATCTGACCCGGTATAGTATCGGACTAGTACTAGCGTATATATATAAGGTACTTTATACTCTATCTCTCTTCTTCTTCCTTCCTTATCTTTTTGTAACGGGGTTGAGGTTAAGCTCTCACCAACTACGCCATCTGGACCAAAAGATCACAATATACTGCGCAAGCAGTA
>FJUW01000066.1:0-66890 GCA_900074885.1 Rhynchosporium graminicola
CGCCTTAACGACTTCAAGTTCTTTAGCTAATATCTTATATAAGGAGGAGTATTTAAGGTTCTTCTTAGCCCTTTCCTTAAGCTTAATTCGGTAATCGCATAAGCGATAAGGAGGGAGAATATCGCTAGCTTCCTTAGAAAAGACATATACTTATTAGCTATACTCATGAGGGATCTATAGTTCTGAATCTAATTCGCTTAAGCTAATAGTAAATTACTAAGCGGTTTTATAACGTTCTATAAAGTCAATAGTTAAAGATACGATAGTAGTATCGCGTTACTAAACTGCGATTCGGTCGTTAAGAAGCTTATCTATCTCGTGAAGGGTAATAGAGAAGATCTTATCGTTAGAAGACTTCTAGTATTTATATAAGAGATAGAAAGCTAGGCTACTAATTACGTAAATCTCTAGCGTAGAAGGCTCTAGAAGAGGTCTGAGCATACGAGGTAATCTTTATCGCTTCCGAAATGTTATAGTAGCTATTTTTATACTTTAAGTAGCTTCTATAAAGTCGCGAGATAATATTCCGAGTAACTATTAGTCTATAGTATAAATTACACAAGCGTAGTCTTATGCGTAAGTCTTTAATATAGAGACTTCTAATTAGGGTTAGAGTAGAGATTCACGCGGGATATAAGTAATAATATCGCTGAATCGTACGTATTTCGGCCGTATATTAGTAGCTTCTCTAGAGTATAAAGACTTCTCTTTATTACTCTATTCTTATTCTTTAGGTAATAAACACTTAGGCTCGTTATATCTATAATAAGTAGTATAAACGCCGGAGAAACGGTCCTAACTGATTAGTAGTAGTAATAGAGGGTTAGTTACTTATAGAATACTCTCTAGGGGAGAGTTTTAGATGTTTTCATAGCTATAAGTCTCCCTAGAAATACGCTTCCGAGCTAGTAACAGTCGTTTAATAATAGAGATAGAGTTAATAATAGCTCGAATATTAATAGGAGAGTTAGCTGCGCTTCGCTATTCCTTATACGCTTCTTAGAACTAATTAAGGCGTTCGTTTCGTTTATTAGCGTCGTGTTAGTAGCGCTAGTAGGTATAGTATTTACATAAGTCCTTAATCTCGATCGGAGAGCTATAAACGTTACTAAGAGGAGTATATAGTAGCTAAATTATAATAATATAAGACTTAAGGTAGTATATAAGTAAGAATAAACAAGTAGGGAAGCTAAGAGCGATCTTATATAGTCTACTACGAAGGAAATAAAAAGATAAGGAAAGAAGAAGAAGAGAGATAGAATATAAGGCACCTTATATATACATGCCGGTACTAGCCCGATACTATACCGAGTCGGATACTAGTTCTACTGGGATACCTATGAACTTAGGCCCTAGTATCTATCCTTCTTCTCATGTGATATTCAGGTGAGCTATCGTTATATTACCCCTCCTCTAAGAAGAGCTTAACCCTAAGCTCGGAAGGTTATAGTTTATACTAGAATTAGTCTTTATTATAACTATTTTCGTCGATATTCGCGTAATAAGCGCTAGCTGCTCTTTAGTAGTAGTAAATTCTTTATTAAGTTCTGACTAGTTACGTCGCTATAACGGTACTATATTAGTCGTAGCTTCTAAATCGGGCGGTAAGCAGTATTTACTTTATCTATTTATAGTAGGAGTTAAGTTTAAGTAGGGCGTAGAGTATATAAAGGAAGGGGTTTATTAATATTAGAGCCTTTCCTTTTCAACCGCGATAACTACTTTAACTTATAAGTTTACTCTCCTTAGACTGCGATATAGCTCCTATAGTAGGTATTATTACTAACTACTATAGTAGTCTGCTATAATCTTATATATTAATCGACCTAATTAACTCTTCTCTTAATATAAGTAAGTTTCTTATCTTAGTTTTAGAGATAGTCCTTAAGTGTAGTATAAGGGTTTCACGGATCTATAACGCTAACTCCTATAGTGCCTTTACTAGTTCCTGCCGGTGCTCTTTCGGCGGCGTATTATATATATTACATAAGATATATTCGCGCATTCCTTAAGATAAAGTATAATAATACTCTTATTTTAGAACTCTTATACTTATTTAATAAGCTTAACTCTAAGCTTTATAAGTATTATTCGGCGTTAAAGAGTAGTTATAAGTATATAAGTTACTTAAATATAAACGTAGTTATATATACTAATACGTTATAGTTACCTGATTACGTTAATATAGAGTATATTATTTTATCTAGTTTACTTCCTAGCGGCGAAGCTAAGGATACGGAGCTGAATCGGGGTAGTATCGTAGCTACTTATAAGGCTATTAATCGGATCTATTATCTCACGAAATCTGCTGCTCTTACTATTATATTAGAGATTACTACTATATAATTAGCAGAGACTTAAGCTTTAAGGCGTTCTATAGAGAAAGTATTTAAGGAGTTAGAGTTTATTAAGGTAATAAGTTACGATCTTAAACCTTTAGATACTAGTATAATACTAACGTGATATAGGATTTAGATCTTCTAATAGTTAATTCGGCGGAATCTAAGTTAATAGCTAAAATAGCGTTAAAGTAGATAAAGGAATTAAATAGTATTATATAGGAATTTGTAAAGAAAGCTATATTTAAGGCTACGATATTTAACGTTAGGAGAAAGAGGAATTTACCTTCTAGTTCAGAGATAGTATCGGATCTAAATACTCTTAGACTCTCTCTAAAGAAGAAAGCCCGTAGGATTAGCTATTATACTCGGTCTGCTACTAGGGCTATATTAGCAGATTTAGGTAAGGAGTTAGATATAGTAGTTCTAGTTCTAGATTTACTAGAAGCTCCGGAGAACTTAGGAGAGAAAGCTAGTAAGGTAGAAGTAGTTAAAGAAGTAGAGTTTTAGATATAGTATTATTACGGAGTATAATTAGGGGATTATTCCTAGTAATAAATTCTAATACTAGTAACTATAATAGCTTATTATCCTCTAAGTAACTATAGTTATCTATTCCGTCTTCTTAGGCCTTAATCTATTAATCTAGTTTACACGGAGGTCTAGGTTTACTTAGGTTAATAGCGTAGAAGTCTCTAAGCTTATACGAAGTACTTATTAGGTCGGAAGCGTTATACTAAGTTAGGTCCGGGTCGTGACTTAGCTAGCTAACTTAATACTTCAGATTACCTCTTAGGAGCTATATAGCGAGTATATCTTATAACTCTTACTCTTCTTAAGTAGTAATAACCTCCGGGGGTAGGTTTAGTAACTCCTAGCCTAGTAATAAGTCGTCCGAGTCCTTAAAGAGTAATTCAGGAGCGAATATATCGTATATAGAAGATCTCGGGGGTAAATCTAGCTTATAGGAGTATCCGATCTTAGCTAGGACCTAGTATAGTCTTACCTAGAGACTAGATAGCTTCTTACTTAGCTAGTGATTCTTAAGGTTCCTTATAAAGAGAAATACCTTATCTCTAACTTCCTAGTCGATACTACACCGTTTCGGGTAAGTTACGGCGCTTATCTTATACTAAGTAGCTAGTATATTAGCTTTTATAACCTCGATAGCGGATTTAGTATATTTAGCTAAAGATTTAGTATCAGTATAGTTAAGCTTCTCTTGTAGTATCGATCCGGTAAGTTACTTCTAGTCCTAGCTATTCCGTAGTAATATACTATATTTAAAGGTATATAGCGCTATACTAATAGAGTCGTGAGGCAGGATTACTTAAGCGCGGTCTATTATCAGTAGTAGTTCACCCTAGTTACTCTAGTAGTAATTAACGAAAGGTCTAAAGCGTTAGTTAATATACTAATTCATAATCTCCGTTTATCTATTAGTTTACTAGTAGAAGAAAGTAGAGAGCTTAACCTTAACTCTAATTATATAGTAAAACTCTTACTAGAAGGATAAGATTAACTAAGCTCCTCAGTCGGATATAATTAACTTAGGAGTATATCCGAAACGATATATCTATTAGATAAATAATATCGCTATCTCGCGGGTATCGATATTATAATAGTATAGTATCGATATAGAGTCCTTCCTTAGGCGGTCGATAAATACTAATATCCTATTAAATCCTTAGTTATCAGGCGAGAAGTCCTTAAAATCTATAGCTAAGTGCTATATTAGGTAGCTAGGTACCGGTAATAAGTAGAGGAATTTTTACTGTTTCGTTTGCTTCGGATAAGAGTATTAATAGGAGCGGTAATTGCGAGTATACTATTTCATATCCGATACGAGTCCTTTCTAGTAGTAATAAGTAGAAATTATTTTAGCAGTCTTACGAGTATTTAGATAAGCAGAGGAAACTTAATCGTAGACTTCACTAATTAAATAGGTATATAGCAGGGTATAGCGTTATACGTATAGATAACTATTATAAAGTAGTAAACTATTATTAATAGTATAGCTATCTCCTAATATATTCTATTTATTAGAGAACGATTCTTAGTTGAATTAGTATAGTTTCTCGATTAAATTAAAGGAATTATATACGAGTTCTAGTAGCGTATTAGTCCCTAGCGATATTAGGTATATATAACTAATTTAATTAATATAATACTTAGCTAGTTTCGCGTTAATTCTAGAGTCTAAGTAGTCTAGAGGTAATAAAACCCGAGATCTACTATCCTATTTCTGTTATTCCTATATCCTTAGATCTTATTCCCTATAGCTAAGGATATTAGCTTTAGCGTTATCTTTACTAAGCGTATATATAATTTGAAAGTTGAATTCAGAAAGGAATTCTATTTATCTAGCTTACTTATTAGTTAGGACCTTAGTAATTATAAAGTATTCTAAGGATCGATAGTCCGTATATACGCTAGTATAGCGTCGTAGAGATATAAGTTCTAGTCTCTATTTCCGGAAAGACTTAATAATAGTATATAGCTCTTTATCGTAGATCTTCTAGTTTAGTTTATATCTATTAAGAATATAGGAGTAGAATCTAATTAGATACTACTAGTTATCTTTATATAATTAGGAGATAACTCTAGCTATTATACTATTAGAAGTATTAGTTTCTAGTTTAGTTTATAATTCAGGGTCGAAATAGTATAGTTTCTATACTAATAGTAGCTATTAATATAAATCGTTAAAGGACTTCTTATAATCGTTAGTAAAATTCTATAGTACTATAGGCCGAGTAAGTACTAAGAGAAGTTTAGCGATAAGGCCGAAATTCCGAATAAATTAATAGTAGAACTTATAGAGTCTTAGGAAGGATTTCATAGCTATTACTATTTCAGGGTACTTCTAGTCTACTAACGGTATTACCTTCTCAGGATCTGGCTCGATTCCGTTAGTAGTAACGATATATCCGAGGTATTTAGTCTAAGTAATATAGAATTCGCTTTTCTTAATATCTACTTAAAGTCTAGTATCTATTAAGTATCGTAGTATTAATTTGATATATTCCTTATATTCCTAGAGCGTTTCCGAGTATATAAGGATATTATCTAGGTAAGCTATATAGAAATTATCCAGGTAGTCTAGTAGTATATTATTTATATATCACTAGTATATATTAGGTCTATTATAGAGCTTAAAAGGTAGTACTTTGCATTTATAGGATCCGAAGCGAGTTTAGAAGGTAATATACTCCTCTGATTCAGGGTTTATACAGATATAGTTAAATACTACTCGGATATCTAGTTTAGTAAAGATTACTACTTTAGATATACGAGTTAAGAGCTTATCGATCCTAGGTATTAGGTATAAATCCTTTCGAGTGATTATATTAAGCTTATAATAGATAATATAGAAGCGTAATCCTCTATCGGCCTTCTTAACGAATAGTATAAGTAATATAAAGGGACTTTAGCTAGATTCGATAAATCCCTTATCTAGGTTCTCTATAAGATACTCCTTAGTTACTTATAATTCGTCTGTAGATTACTAATATAGGGGCGAATATACGTTAGGTAATAGTTCTTCTAGAATAATTTTATAATCGTATAAGCGATACAGCGGAAGAATATTAGAATCCCGCTTAGAAAAGGCTTCCTTAAGGGTATAGTACTATTCCGGTAGCTTTTTAGCTACGAGTTATTCGGTATTAGGATCCTTAGGAGAGTTACTATTTAGATAGTCTTATAAGAGGCGGTCTATCTCGTAGATACTAGTAAAGAATAATTCGGAACCTTTACGTTTTATATTAAAGTAAAAAGCTATAGTACTAATTTAGTAAATCGGAACTAGTTTCTAGATCCTTAGAGGTTAAGAGAAGCACTTACAGTAGGATTTCGGCGCAAGTACTTTTCTCGATAAATTCGGAGCGGAAAGGGGTTCGGATTCCTTAGCGATAAGCGGAAATAAGTTAAAGAGTAAGGACGATACGTTAATATACTATATTACTACTATTTAGTATAATCGGTATTAGTCTAGCTAGTTTATAGCTAAGTCCTACGCGTTAGTATCGATTTAGTAAGATCGATTAATATTAGGTTTATAAGGCAGTAGAGTTATAATTATCTCCTTATTATATTAGAGGGTAGCTAGATAGCGTTCCGACTATAGTAGCTTATAGTAGAGCGTATCTAGCTTAACTTGAAATCGTTATATCTATTTGATACTAATAATTATATCTTATTATTCTAAATCGAGAAGAATAAAAGGGTAGTTATAAATACGCTTACTATTAATAGAAAGGTATAAACATATGAAATAGGTGATATAGGTTCTAATAGACTATTAGAAACTACGTATTAGAATAGAATAAAGTAATAGCTCGATTTTAATACTAAGAGCCCCTAATAGTTATCTAGTAAGAGTGCGATTAATAAATAAATAACTATTCGCTTCAGTATTAATCAAGCTATTTATAGAGACTCTTAGCTTATTTATACTAACTATAGTTAAGTATATAAATTACTTACCTCTTATCAGGGAGTTAAGGTCTAGATTAGAGAGATTATATTTATATAGACCTAAGAAAGAGTTTTTACTTAAGCCTTATTATTTCTCTCTAGTATTAGTCTAGATTCGGAGGGTATATTTTCTACTACTTCTTTAGTTACTTAATCCTCTTCTGGAAATTTATTAATTAATTAAACTTTAGGCAGATTAGGGTAGTCTAGCTTAATATAACCGAGCTATTTATAATTATAATACCTAAGGGGTTCTCCAGTTGAGGTAGTAAGGCGTTTTAGCGCGAAGGGAGTACTAGCTTATACCGGGGTAGAAGTATATACGTATAATACGAGAGTAGTTTATCGAGGAGCTAAGCTTAAGGACTAGTAAGAAGTAGAACTAGTAGTAGTTATAGTAGTAATAGTAGGCTTACGGTACTATACCTAAGCAGTAGCTTTCTCGGGATAGGTACGTTCTGAGTTATAGCGATACTCGGTATTAAAAGAAAATAAGGATCTAACTATAGAAGCGTAGTCCTTATTCTACGTTAGTTTAATAATAAGGGTTAAAACGCGTAAGGATAGTATAATCTTATCCTATATATAGAAGAACTACTCTTTCTTTTTAATCTTACTTTAGATAGTAGCGCTTTAAAATCGACTACGAAACTCAGCGAAAGTCTTGCATATATAGCTAGGTTATTATATTTCTAGGTAGTAGAAAGCGTTATAATAATTATCTTCTTCTAAACTAGTAAGAAAGTTCTTCTTTAATAAAGAGATTATTTTATCACTAGTTTTAAACTTATTAGTAAAGTACTAAAGCGTAAGATACTCCTTAGCTAATCTAGTAATTAGCTCCTATACGAGAACGCGCTAGGAGAAGTCTATAGGGTAGTAGTTAGCGTTTATAGCTAGCTAGTCTCGTATCGATACTCTCTATTAGAGGAAAGTAAGGTCTGATCTATTATCTAGAGGTAGGATCTTCTTAGTAAGATAAGACTTCTTAGGGTATAACTCTACTGATTTAGCGCTAGGAGAGGGAGATAGTTTATTAGGAATAGTATCTTCTCTCTCAGTACTATATATCGGAATAGAGTTTATTAGGTTATTGAACTTTACTATACGCGGAGATTATAGTATTAGTTCTAGTAGGAGAGTCGAAGATAAGCGAGGGACTCCTATAAGGAACTTATCTTATACGGAGATTAGTCTATCTATAGTATCTTCTAGAGAGTTATTCTTTTCCTCTTAGTCCGCTAATTATTATAAGAGGGAATAGATTAGGTTCGAGTTACCTATAGTAGTAAGAGTACTTAGCGATTATACTCTTAGTGAATTTCGCTTTTATTTTCTTTTCCCTCTTAGTTAGTACTTCCTTAATAAGGTATTAACGTTCTCTAGGGCAGGAGACGTTTAGGGTAAAGAAGGGTATAATAGATTAGGTTCAGAGGTAGAGTAGGAGGGATCGCGTCGAGTTCCTTTAGAACTAGAGGAGTCTCTAGTTTATTAGTTAAGAGTTATAATAGTAGCTTAAAAAAAGGTATATTAAGGCTATTTTAGTAGTAATATATAGAAGTTAAAGTTCTAGGGTATTTATTATACTTTCTTTAAAATCTATTTATAATTCCTTTATACTAAGAGGGTTATTAAAGGAGCGTTAGCGAAAACTTCCTCTATTATACTATTTGCGATAAGCTAAATTAAACCCTAATTTATAGTTATCCGAGAGATCTCTAGTATCTTAGCTATATACAAGTAGTTATCGAATAATTAACTTAGTAGTAAGATATTATAGTAAGCTATCTCTAGCTATCTTAATCTTTTTTTTTAATATAACGATATAAGACTTAAAGCGGTATATAAGTAAGAATAAATAAGTAGGGAGGCTAAGAGCGATCTTATATAGTCTACTACGAAGGAAATAAAAAGATAAGGAAAGAAGAAGAAGAGAGATAGAGTATAAAGTACCTTATATATATATACTAGTACTAACCCGATACTATACCGAGTCGGATACTAGTTCTGCCGGGATACCTATAAACTTAGGCCTTAGTATCTATCCTTCTTCTTATATGATATTCAGGTGAGCTATCGTTATATAAATAATCTATCGTTTAGAGGTATCTAAGAGTACTTAATATTCCGAAAGCCAGGTCCTTCTAAGTATAATACTATAGTTTCCGAGAGTAGTAATAAGAAAGGGGGTAAATACCTGAACGTGACGATCTACTATTAAATTAAGTATCGTATAGTGACTAATAGTACTACTATTAACGCTATTAAAGCCTTTAATAGGAATTACGTTTAGCAGAGGGTAAATTGAAAGTTTTAAGAAGAAGGAAAGGGATTTAAGAAAAGAATAATTAATAAAATAATATCTATTAGCTCTAGAATCGAGAAGTGCGGGTAGCTTATACGAGAGTCTATTCTTAGTAAGAGTAGTACGTATAGTGAACGATTAACTACTAAGAAGCTTCGTAAGGTTAAGATATCGTATATCTCGTATACTACCTAGGAAGGAGTCTTTCCCTAGGCGTAGTCTTTTGCTAGCGGTTTAATATACTCCTAGGCGTTATCGTACGTCTCTTTATTATTATTATCTTCTAACTCGCTATAAACGTCGTTATTAGCGTTAATTACATTAATTCGATACGGAGTATTAGGTCGAGCTGACGACGAGCGTAAGTATAAGGTAGGCGTAAAGTAATAAGGAGTATTCGCCGGCGATTATAAACGAGGCGTATAATTTCGTAAAGAGTATAGTACTTATTTACTAGTCATACTAGTATTCTCAGGCGTAAGAAGACTAATTTGCGGATAAGAAGAGGAGTTAGTACTACAGCGCTAGGAGGAGGTATTTATAGGGCGTTCCCGAGTCGCGCTAGCCTTAGCCGAAGACTCGGAATAGTAGGTCATTTCAATAAATTAACCTTAGTCTTCAGCTTATATAGCCTTAACGTATTCTTCTAGTATCCTTAACGTTCAGTACTATTAGAAGAGCTATTTCAATAGCTATAAAAGTAGCTTCTCATATAAGTCAATTTTCAGAGTCGATTAATTATTTACTATAGCTTTACGAGCTAGCGTACGAAACTCGTAGTAGAACGTCCAGAAGGTCTACTTATAATCTATCTTTAGCGCGGAGTAGCTAGCTCTTACAGTTTATTAGTTGTATAGATTAGATAAGAAAGAGACGAGTTAAGTGATCATATCGAGTGAATCGATTATACTACCTTCTTCGTTATATTCTAGTTCTAAGAATAAGGGTTCTAGGTAGGTTCTAGCTATTCCTTCTGTTTAGTTAAGTAACTAATCTTTATAGTAGTCTTCGTCGATAAAGTAGCTAGAGTAGCGCCGGAGGGCGTTACGTATCTAAACTTCATAGAGTTTTAGAGAGTAGTCGATTCTATTAGAGAGCTTATTTAGAAGGTTTAGTATCTTCTCTATACGCGTAGCGTATAATATTAACGATATTCCTCCGGTAGATTATTCTAAAAAATAATTATAAAGAATAAGAGTAGCGTTATCTTCTTTAATTAATAGTAGTAGTATTATACGCGATTAAATATTATCAAACGATATAGACTTAGTAGAGCGCTAAGTAATCAACTAGCGTAGTTCTAGGAACTTATCCCGTAACTAGTATAGTTCTGCAGATAAGTTAGCGTTTAATTATCTCTCTTCCGCGAGCTTCCTTTCTGCCTCTTATAGCTAGTAAGCGCGGTCTTCCTATAAGTTACTTATAGTTACTATTAATATAAGGGTATTATCAGGGAGGTTTAGCGACTTAGTAAGTTCGTTGATTATAGTAGGAGTTAGGAAGCTTAACTCGGACGAGGTGTTATCGCGAGTACTCTCTACTATAGAGAGAGGTAGGTTATAGCGAGTATTACGAGTCGCCGAAGAATAAGAGGTAGAGGGAGTCGGAGAACTAGTAGTCAATTTATCGGACTTAGGTTACTTCGGTTTAGGTACTATTCTTTAAGTTTATACTTAGTATAGGCCTTCTCTATATAGCGTAGTCTCTTACGTTTAGTAGCTCTAGGCATAGAGGTATAATATAAGTAGATATTTACTATCTTCCTAGACGTAGGTAAAAGAGTTATAGATAATATAATACTTACTCTAGAAAGGTCTTAAAACTACCTGAGTAATAAGACCTTATATTACTATAAATATAAAGTAGTAAGAATCACTTGAGAATCTATAACTAAGGAGTAAAGAAGTAGAGAGAGAATAGAAGTATATATATGAAAAGGGGCCCCTAAACTCTACTCGTGTAATCTCGCTTAGCAGTAAGTGTTTCTACTAATAGGGAGAGACCTCTAAACCTGACCAGTCGTCATATTTCTTATAATTATTAGTAAAGTTCTATAGTATTATAAGCCAGGTAAATATTAAGAGAAGTTTAATAATAAGGCCGAAATTCCGAATAAATTAATAGTGAAACCTATAGAATCCTAAGACGGATTTTATAATAATTACTATTTCGAGGACCTTCTAGTTTACTAATAGTATTATCTTCTCAGGATCTAGCTCGATTCTGTTAATAACAATAATATATCAGAGGTATTTAGTCTAAGTAATATAGAAATCGCTTTTCTTAATATTTACTTATAGTCTAGTATCTATTAAGCATTATTATACTAATTTAATATATTTCTTATATTCTTAGAATATTTCTAAGTATATAAGAGTATTATCTAAGCAAGCTATATAGAAATCGTCTAGATAGTCTAGTAGTATATTATTTATATATCGTTAGTATATACTAAGTGTGACGACAGCTCACCTGAATATCATATGGGGAGAAGGATAGATGCCGGAGCCCAAGTTCATAAGTATCCCGGCATAAATAGTATCCGACTCGGTATAATATCGGACTAGTACTAGCATATATATATAAGGTGCTTTATACTCTATCTCTCTTCTTCTTCCTTCCTTTTCTTTTTAATTCCTTAGTGATAGACTATATAAGATCGCTCTTAGCCTCCCTACTTATTCTATCCTTACTTATATATTACTTTAAGTCTTATATCGTTATATTAAATAAAAAGATTAAGATAGCCGGAGATAGCTTATTATAATACCTTACTACTAAGTTAGTTATTTAATAATTACTCGTATATAGTCGAGATACTAGAGATCTCTCGGATAGCTATAAATTAGGGTTTAATTCAGCTTATTATAAACAGTATAATAGAGGAGGTCTTCGCTAACGCTCTTTTAATAACTCTCTTAGTATAAAGGAATTATAGATAGATTTTAAAGAAAGCGTAATAAATACCCTAGAACTTTAATTTTTATATATTACTACTGAAATAGCCTTAATATACTCCTTTTTAAGCTACTATTATAACTTCTAACTAATATACTAGAGACCTCTCCGGTTCTAAAGGAAATTAACACGATCTCCTTTACTTTATCTTTAAACCTAATCTATTATACTCTTCCTTATCTTAAATATCTCTTATACTAGAGAATTTTAATACCTCCTTAAGGAAGTACTAACTAAGAGAGAAAGGAAAATAAAAGTGAAATTCACTAAGAATATAATCGCTAAGTACTCTTACTTCTATAGATAACTCGAATCTGATCTATTCTCTCTTATAATAATTAGTAGACTAAGAGGAAAAGAATAACTCTTTAGAAGATACTATAAATAGACTAATCTCTATATAAGATAGGTTCCTCGCAGGGGTCCTTTACTTATCTTCGACTCTTCTATTAGTGCTAATATTATAATCTCCGCGTATTCTAAAGTTTAAAAGCTAATAAACTTAATTCTAATACGTAGTACTAAGAGAGAAGATACTATTCCTAATAAACTATCGCTCTCTCCTAGCGCCGAATTAGTAGAGTTACGCCCTAAGAAGTCTTATCTTACTAAGAAGATCTTACTTCTAGATAATAGATTAGATCCTACTTTCCTTTAGTAAAGAGTATTAATACGAGACTAGCTATCTATAAACGCTAACTATTATCCTACGAACCTCTCTCGGCGCGTTCTCGTATAGGGACTAGTTATCAGATTAGCTAAAAAGTATCTTACGCGTTAGTACTTTACTAATAAATTTAAGATTAGTAATAAAATAACCTTCTTATTAGAGAAGAACTTTCTTACTAGTTTAGAAGAAAATAACTATTATAATACCTTTTATTACTTAGAAATATAATAACTTAACTATACCCGCGAGACCTTCGCCAAGTTTCGTAATCGATTCTAAAGCGCTATTATCTAAAGTAAAGTTAAAAAGAAGAAGTAATTCTTCTTTATATAGAATAAGATTATACTATCCTTACATACTTTAACTCTTATTATTAAACTAATATAGAATAAGGATTACGCTTCTATAAGTAGATCTTTATTTTCTTTTAATACTAAGTATTACTATAAATCAGAACGTATTTATCCTAAGAAAGCTACTGCCTAGATATAGTGCTATAAGCTTACTTTTACTACTACGACCACTTCTAGCTCTACTCCTTACTAGTGCCTAAGCTTAGCCCCTCGATAAACTACTCCCGCACTATACGTATGTACCTCTACTCCGGTATAGGCTAGTACTCCCTCCGCGCTAAAACGCCCTGCTACCTCGACTGAAGAACTCCTTAGGTATTACGATTATAGATAGCTTAGCTATATTAAGCTAGACTGCCCTAATCCGCTTAAGGTATAATTAATCGACGAATTCCTAGAACAGAAAGGTATAACTAAAGAGATAGTAGAGGATATACTTTCCGAATTTAGACTAATATTAAAAGGAAATAATAAGGCTGAAGTAAAAACTCTTTCCTAGGTTTATATAAGTATAATCTCTCTAATCTTAACTTTAACTCCTTAATAGGAAGTAAGTAATTCATATATCTAACTATAGTTAGTATAAATAAGCTAAGAGTCTCTATAAATAGCTCAATCGATACTAGAGCGAACAGATACTTATTTATTGATCGTACTCTTACTAGACGACTATCAGAGAGAGGCCCTTAGTACCAAGATCGAGCTACTATCTTATTCTATTCTAATATATAGTTTCTAATAATCTGTTAGAACTTATATTACTTATTTTATATATTTATACTTTTCTATTAATAATAAGTGTATTTATAACTATTCTCTTATTCTCCTCGATTTAGGATAGTAAGATATAATTATTAGTATTAAATAGATGTAACGATTTCAAGTCAAGCTCGATACGCTCTACTATAAGCTACTGTAGTCGGAACGCTATCTAGCTACTTTCTAATATAGTAAGAAGATAATTATAACTCTATCGCCTCATAAACCTAATATTAATCGATCTTACTAAATCGATACTAACGCGTAGAACTTAGCTATAAACTAGCTAGACTCATATTAATTACCCTAAATAATAAAGATATAGTATATTAACGTATTATCCTTACTATTTAACTTATTTCCGCTTATCGCTAAGGAGTCCGAACCCTTTTCTACTTCGAAATTATTAAGAAAAGTACTTATATCGAAACCTTATTACGATTATACTTCTCAACCTTCGAGGATCTAGAAACTAATTCCGATTTACTAAATTAATACTATAGCTTTTTACTTTAATATGAAATACGAAAGCTCCGAATTATTCTTTACTAGTATTTATAAGATAAACTATATCTTATAAGACTATCGGGATAGCGACTCCTCTAAGGATCCTAATACTAAACGACTTATAGCCGAAAAGCTATTAGAATAGTATTATACTCTTAAGAAAGCTTTTTCTAAGCGGGATTCTAATATTCTTCTGCTTTATTACTTATATAATTATAGAATCATTCTGAAAGAACTATTATCTAATATATATTCGTTCTTATATTAATAGTCTATAGAGGAACTATATGTGAAAATTGAGGGTGGAAATCGGCCAAAGGTCAGAATAATAGGTGATCAATTTGACTTGCTTTGATTGCTTGAAGAGAGCTAACTACAGGAGAGATTCTAGCTACTTATATAGCTATGTGAGCTCTCTAGAATATTCTATACTACGTAATACAGAACTCCATAGAAGAAGACACGTATACCGTAGAATCATACTACGTCAGTAGTACGTCAGTAGAAACCTCTAGAAGTACGATATGCGTACTAGAGAGTAGTAGAACTCTATCGAGAACCTTCATGGTAACTCTAATAGAGTATACAGGGTACAGGCTGTTGACAAGGTACAGGGTGTAGGTGCCAGGTACAACAAGGTACATGGGCAAGGTACTGAACCAGGTACTAAGACCATGTACTGACAAGGTACAGGGTGTGTATGCCAATGCAGGCAGAACTGACCAAGGTACTGGTTACAAATCCAACACTATAAGGAACTAAGTAATATCTTATAGAGAACTTAGCTAAGGGATTGATTAAATCTAGCTAAAGTCCCTTCGTATCACCTATACTATTTATTAAGAAGACCAATAGAGGCCTACGCTTCTATATCGATTACTATAAGCTTAATACGATCACTCGAAAGGATTCATATCTAATACCTAGGATCGATAAGCTCTTAACTTATATATCTAAAGTAATAGTTTTTATTAAACTAAATATCTAAGTAGTATTTAACTATATCTATATAGACCCTGAATCAGAGGAGTATATTACCTTCTGATCCCGCTTCGGATCCTATAAATATAAGATATTACCTTTTAGGCTCTATAATAGACTTAATACGTACTAATAATATATAAATAATATATTATTAGATTATCTGCATAATTTCTATATAGCTTACTTAGATAATATTCTTATATACTCGGAAACGCTCTAGGAATACGAAGAGTATATCAAATTAGTATTATAATACTTAATAGATACTAGACTCTAAGTAGATATTAAGAAAAGCGAATTCTATATTACTTAAACTAAATACCTTAGATATATTATTACTACTAACAGAATCGAGCTAGATCCTGAGAAAGTAGTATTATTAGTAAACTAGAAATACCCTGAAATATTAATAGCTATAAAATCTCTCTTAAGATTCTATAGTTTCTACTATTAATTTGTTCGAAATTTCAGCCTTATCGCTAAACCTCTCTTAATACTTATTAGGCCTATAGTAATATAGAACTTCAGTAACGATTATAAGAAAGCCTTCGATAAGCTATATTGATAGCTATTATTAGTGCAGAAACTATACTATTTCGACCTAGAATTATAGATTAAACTAGAAACTAATACCTCTGATAGTATAATAGCTAGAGTTATCTTCTAATTATATAAAGATAACTAGTAGTATCTAATTAGATTTTACTTATATATTCTTAATAGATATAAACTAAACTAGGAAATCTATAATAAGGAATTATATATTATTATAAAGTCTTTCCGGAAATAGAAACTTAAACTTATATCGCTATAATACTATACTAGCGTATATATAGATTATCGATCCTTAGAATACTTTATAACTACTAAAGTCATAACTAATAAGTAAGCTAGATAGATAGAATTCCTATCTGAATTTAACTTTTAGATTATATATACGCTTAGTAAAGATAACGCTAAAGCTAATATCCTTAGCTATAGGGAGTAAGACCTAAAGATATAGAAATAATAGAAATAGAATAGTAGATCTCAGGTTTTACTATTATTAGATTACTTAGATCCTAGGATTAATACGGAATTAGCTAAATATTTTATTAATTAGATTAGTTATATATATCTAATATCGCTAAGGACTAATATACTATTAGAACTTATATATATCTTCTTTAATTTAATCGAGAAACTATACTAATTTAACTAAGAATTAGTCTCTAATAAATAGAATATATTAGGAAATAGCTATACTATTAATAATAGCTTACTACTTTATAATAGTTATCTATACGTATAACGCTATACCCTGTTATATACCTGTTAAATTAGCGAAGTCGATAATTAAGTTTCTTCTACTTATCTAAATACTCGTAAGACTATCGAAATAATTTCTATCTATTATTACTAGAAAGAACTTATATCAGATATGAAATAGTATACTTATAATTACTGCTCTTATGAGTACTCTTTATCACAGGGCGAATGCAAAGTATGCAGTGCAAAAGCTCGTCTGTATTACAAGGAGAATTAACTAAGGAGAGAAGGGAGGCATAGGAGTCTCCCTTCGAAGAAAAGGTAATACTATAGCCGCTAGTGGGAGTAGTATCGGTACACGTATGACTATAAGTCAGGTACTAGCGTAGACGCCTCAGGCGTTAAGTATACTAATAAGTGAAACTCGTTATATTACTCCTCTCCCGTTTCGAGGTTAGAGCTATCGAGTCTATTCTTCTTCTTCTACTTATTAAGTGCTATAGTAGTAGTAAGAGCTGCTTCCAGTTCCTATATTAGCCTTACATAACTTATCTATTTAACTAGATACTTTTTTTTCCTTTAGCTTCCCCTTCGAAAAGATCTCTCCGCTAGGATTTCTTCCACTTCGAACTCGTCTTCGTCCGCTACTAGTAGTAGTAGTAGCTATAAGTTATCTTATACTTAGCTTAGTAATAGGTTAGTAGCAGCTAAGCGTAATAGCTATATATGAAAAATATCGTATATTCCTAGTAGCATATCTAAGTAGTAGCTATACGACCTTACTGCTTCGAGTACTATATACTTAGCTTACTTTATATCGAATTCTTTCGCAGGCCGATTCGCATAAATATTCTTTAAACTTAACTAGACTTTATCTCCGACTGTATGACGGCGCATGGTATACGTGGCAGATACGGGCCAGTATCGGTGCCTTAGGTATACCCTCCTTATATATATAGAAGGTGCAGACTCCTTTAGAGCTCTGTATCTTTCTGTTTCCTTTATACTAGACTAAATAAGATCGCTCTTAGCCTTCCTACTTATTTATTCTTACTTATATACTACCTTAAGTCTTATGTCGTTATATTAAATAGAAAGATCAAGACCGCCGGGGATAGTATTAAATAATATCTCACCTAGAAAACTCGATTCGGACGTACGACTTCGACTATTAGGGAGCTCTTCGCTGAGTTATCTCTACTTACCTTGGATTTTCGATATTATACGGAAACAGTTAGTACTATTAATTACGAATTCGATAGTTAGGTTTTCAAAAGAGCTAAGATTCTAGAGATCTCTCGGATAGCTAGGAATTTGAACGTAATTCAGCCTCAGAAGCACTAGTATTACTACGAAGTCACTCTCGGATACTTCGAAACTCGTTCCTTTATGCGTACGAAGTAAAACAGCAGACGAATTTTAGGTGGAAACTTCCCTATAAGCTCTAATATTTATTATCCTCTCACTCGACTTTAACCTTCCGAAAGCAGCTCTAATAGCGAAAAACCTTACTTTTAAGCTAGGACGAAGTAGCTTATTACCTTAGCGGAAATTGCCGGAATCCGACTCGTAACCCCTGTACCCCGGTATAATTTGTCCCCCTCGGTAGAATCGACCTCCTTCTACTAGAAAAGAACCTTTATCCTCTTACTTGACTTTAACCTTCCGAAAGTAGCTCTAATAGCGAAAAACCTTACTTTTAGGCTAGGACGAAGTAGCTTATTACCTTAGCGGAAATTACCGGAATCCGACTCGTAACCCTCGTACCCCGGTATAATTTATCCCCCTTAGTAGAATCGACCTCCCTCTACTAGAACCTTTAATTTAATACTTTCTATATCTATTTAACGAAGATATCCGACTCTCCTTAATCTTTTAGCTTCATCAGAATTCGATTTGGACCTCTCCTTCTTTCGTAACCTTCAAGTATTTTAATTACTCGCTTAGCCTTACTTATTTAGTAAAACTCGGTATCTATAGTTTCGGTTTAATAGAAATTTAGAAGGTTATCTTAATATTTGATTACGTTTTGTACTTACTTTATTTCCTTTATTCGATTCTTCAAGGCTCGAGGGCGAGCCTTTATCTTAGAAGGGGGTAATATAACGGCGCATAGTATACGTAGCAGATACGGGCTAGTATCGGTGCCTTAGGTATACCCTCCTTGTATATATAGAAGGTGCAGACTCCTTAAGAGCTCTGAATCTTTCTGTTTCCTTAGTACAAGACAAAATAAGATCGCTCTTAGCCTCCCTACTTATTTATTCTTACTTGTATACCGCCTTGAGTCTTGTGTCGTTACAGACTGTAAACTCTAGGGCTTACTAGCGATAGTAGTTAGTAACCTTCTCCTAAACTTATTACGCTACTACTATTACTATCTATACTTATTCCCTAGCGTCTTATAGCTTCTTTAAGATTATATCCGCCTTTTAAATAAGTAAGTAGTTAGTAATAGCAGTAAGTTCGTCTTCGATATTTAAATCGACGTATTATATATAGTAATTATAAGTCAGAAAGAAAGAGCTTACTCCTATTAATATAATATCTTAGTTATTAATTATTATCTCTGCTGATAGTAGTATATTAAACTAATTATCTTATGCGAAATCTACGAATATATATAAATACGTTTCTAGCGTCTGATTTATCCTCTCTATAGAGCTATTAGTTTCCGGGTAGTAAGCTATAGAGAGGCGTCGCGTAATCCCTAGTAAAGTATATACTTATATCTATAATATTCCGACGAACTATTTCCCTCGGTCGGATATAATTACGCGTAATAGTACGTATTATCTATAGTAGACTCGTATAAACTACTTTACTATAGCTTCTGCTTTAATTAATAGTAGTCTATTATATATAATTCCCGTCCTAAGCTAATTAGTAACTATAATTAAGTTAGTATATCTTTTACTTTCTGAAAGATTAATAATAAAATCGATAGAAATTTCTTACTAGATCTAGTCTAGTAGTAGTAGTAGCTTAAGGAATCCTTACTTTTAGTCTCGCTACGTCTTATTCCTTTTGTAAGCGTTATAGTTCCGAATAAGCCTTATTATATCTTCTGATATCTATAGCTAGAAGAACTATCGACTTATAGTAGTAGTAGTTAAATCCTATCCTAAGTATCTATATATCTTAGTATTATATATTGCTTAGATTAACTTCGTATATAGTTCTTTAGAATCAGGAACTTATAATCTGCCTCGGAATTATAGTTTACTCGCCTCTAATAGCGAATACTCTAATACTAATACTTTCAGCTTTAGCGTAATAGGGAATATACACTACTTATCGCGTACTACCTTAGCCGCTCCCTAGTATATACTATCGGCTTATTCTACTTATAACTAGAGTTCCTTAAGTGTAGTAACGATAGTAATAGTAGTATCGTTATCTAAGGTAGCTTCGTTAATTACTTTAAGTAGCTTCGTTAATTACTTTAAGTTCTTCAACTTATAGGGATTTGTTCTATAGTTATAAGACTTCCTCTTCTTCTTAGCGTCTTCGATCTTGCTATATTATAATCGGAGCTACTATTACTATCTCTTATAGTAGTAGCAGTTTTTGTAGTACTTTTAGCTTAATTAGTTGAACTAACCGGTACTAGAGTCGTTCGTCTTTCATACTATAGAGTATATCCTATTCCCGTTATAAGAGTATATCTACGCGCTCGTTTTCTTTCCTAGGGATATAACTAATCGTATAATTAAACTATAAGAGGAGTAGCGACTACTATATTTACTACTCCGTAAGCTGCCGTACTATTATGAAATACTCGAGGTTCTTATAATTAGTACGAATATAGAATTCTTATACGCTTTTTAATTCGTACTATTACTTCTTAAGGTAACGTATAATTACTAATATTTCCTTATCGTAGATTTCGTAGTTATATTCAGCTAGAGTATTATTCTTCGAGAAGAATACGTAAGGTCGTAAGTATCCTTAGTTATCGAATTACATAAGTACCCCTCTTATTACCTACCTAGAAGAATCTATTTCGAGTATTATTTCTCAGTTAAAGTTAAACTACGCTAGTATAAGTCTTATAGTAAACATGCTCTTTAACTTCTTAAACGCTTCATCTGCGGCTTTATCCTACTACTATAGCTGCTCCTTATAAGTAAGCTATATTAGTAGTAGTATAATTATTAAGTTATTCTTAATCAATATCTAGTTGAAATTCGTAAATCCTAAGAAGCTTTATACTCCTTTTACTAAGGTTAGGAGTTCCTATTCTCGAATCGCTCGTACTTTCTCAGGGTCTATTAGAATACCCTCTTTCGTATCGATTACGAACCTAAGGTATTTCGTTATTTATACTTCAAATTAGTACTTATCGATATCTAGTTATAGCCTAGCTTCGCGTAATCTTACTATAACCTTTACTACTTACTTCTAGTAGTAGTAGTAGTTACTATCTATATAGATCAGGATATTATTAATATAAGCAGAATAGAATTCGTTTAAGTAGTTATATAAGGCCTAATTAATATATTATTAGAATATACTTAAGGTATTCACAAGTCTAAAAGGGATTACTAGCTACTCGTATAAACTATATCTCGTGCGAAAAGCTATCTTCTATTTATCGCTAGTAGTAATACGTATCTTATAAAAAGTAATAGTAATATCTAATTTCATAAACTATTTCGTTTTCCTGATATTCCGGAGAGTCTCGTAGATTAGTAGTAGTAAGTATTAATCCTTCTGTAACGACACAAGACTCAAGGCGGTATACAAGCAAGAATAAACGAGTAGGGTGTGACGACTAGTCAGGTTTGGAGGTCTCTCCCTATTAGTGGAAACACTTACTACTAAGCGAGATTACACGAGTAGAGTTTAGGGGCCCCTTTTCATATATATACTTCTATTCTCTCTCTACTTCTTCACTCCTTAGTTATAGATTCTCAAGTGATTCTTACTACTTCATATTCATAGTAATATAAGGTCTTATTACTCAGGTAGTTTTAAGACCTTTCTAGAGTAAGCGTTATATTATCTATAACTCTTTTACTTACGTCTAAGAAGATAGTAAATATCTACTTATATTATACCTCTATACCTAGAGCTACTAAACGCAGGAGACTACGCTATATAGAGAAGGCTTATACTAAGTATAAACTTAAAGAATAGCACCTAAACCGAAGTAACCTAAGTCCGATAAATCGACTACTAGTTCTCCGACTCCCTCTACCTCTTATTCTTCAGCGACTCGTAATACTCGCCGTAACCTACCTCTCTCTATAGTAGAGAGTACTCGCGACAACGCCTCGTCCGAGTTAAGCTTCCTAACTCCTATTATAATTAACGAACTTACTAAGTCGCTAAACCTCCCTAATAATACCCCTATATTAATAGTAACTATAAGTAACTTATAGGAAGACTACGCTCACTAGCTATAAGAGGTAAAAAGGAAGCTCACGAAGGAGAGATAATTAAACACCGACTTATCTGCAGAACTACGCTAGTTACAAGACAAGTTCCTAGAACTACGCTAGTTAACTATCTAGCGCTCTACTAAGTCTATATCGTTTAATAACATTTAATCGCGTATAATACCGCTACTATTAATTAAAGAAGATAATACTACTCCTACGCCTAATAATCGTCATCGAGAATAATCTACCAGAGGAATATCGTTAATATCATACGCTACGCGTATAGAGAAGATACCAAACCTTCTAAATAAGCTCTCTAATAGAATCGACTACTCTCTAAAACTCTAGGAAGTACAGATACGTAACGCCCTCCGGCGCTACTCTAGCTACTTTATCGACGAAGATTACTATAAAGATTAGTTACTTAACTAAACGGAAAGAATAGCTAGAACCTACCTAGAACCCTTATTCTTAGAACTAGAATATAACGAAGAAAGTAGTATAATCGATTCACTCGATATAATCACTTAACTCGTCTCCTTCTTATCTAATCTATAAGACTAATAAACTAAAAGAGCTAGCTACTCCGCGCTAAAGATAGATTATAAGTAGACCTTCTAGACGTTCTACTACGAGTTTCGTACGCTAGCTCGTAAAGCTAGAGTAAATAATCAATCGACTCTGAAAATGGACTTATAAGAGAAGCTACTTATATAGCTATAGAAATAGCTCTTCTAATAGTACTGAACGTTAAGGACACTAGAAGAATACGTTAAAGCTATATAAGCTAAAGACTAAGGTTAATTAATTAAAAAGACATACTATTCCGAGTCTTCGGCTAAGGCTAGCGCGACTCGGGAACGCCCTATAAATACCTCCTCCTAGCGCCGTAGTACTAACTCCTCTTCTTATTCGCAAATTAGTCTTCCTACGCCCGAGAACACTAATGCGACTAGTAGATAAGTACTATACTCTGCACGAAACGATACGCCTCGTGCACAATCGCCGGCGAATGCTCCTTGTTACTTTACGCCTACCTCCTACTTACGCTCGTCGTCAGCTCGACTTAACACTCCGTATCGAATCAATGTAATTAACGCTAATAATAATATTAATAGCGAGTTAGAAGATAATAACAATAAAGAGACGTACGACGATACCTAAGAGTATATTAAACCGCTAGCAAAAGACTACGCCTAGGGAAAGACTCCTTCCTAGGTAGTATACGGGATATGCGATATCTTGACCTTACGAAGCTTCTTAATAGTTAATCGTTCATTATATATACTACTTTTACTAAGAATAGACTCTCGTATAAGCTACCCGCACTTCTCGATTCTAGAGCTAATAGATACTATTTCATTAATTATTCTTTTCTCAAATCCCTTTCCTTCTTCTTAAAACTTTCAATTTACCCTCTACTAAACGCAATTCCTATTAAAGGCTTTAATAGCGTTAATAGTAGTACTATTAATCACTATACGACACTTAATTTAATAGTAGATCGTCGCGTTTAGGTATTTACCCCCTTTCTTATTACTACTCTCGGAAACTATAGTATTATACTCGGAAGGACCTAGCTTTCGGAACATCAAGTACTCTTAGATACCTCTAAACGACAGATCATTTAGCTACTATATACTCCTCCTAGTAACATCTATAGCTCTCCGATCGAGATCAAGGACTTACGTAAATACTATACCTACTAGCGCTACTAACACGACGCTAACGAATGAAACGAACGCCTTAATTAGTTCTGGGAAGCGTATAAGGAACAGCAAAGCGCAGCTAACTCTCCTATTAATATTCGAGCTATTATTAACTCTATCTCTATTATTAAATAACTATTATAAGCTCGGAAGCGTATTTCTAGGGAGACTTATAGCTATAAAAATATCTAAAACTCTCCCCTAGAGAGTGTTCTATAGGCAATTAACCCTCTATTACTACCGCCGATTAGTTAGGACCGTTTCTCCGGCGTTCATACTACTTATTATAGACACGACGAGCCTAAGTGTTTATTACCTAAAGAATAAGAATAGAGTAGTAAAGAGAAGTCTTTATACTCTAGAGAAGCTACTAATATATAGCTGAAGTGCGTACGATTCAGCGACGTTATCGCCTATATCCCGCGTGAATCCCTACTTTAACCCTAATTAGAAGTCTCTATGTTAAAGACCTACGCATAAGACTACGCCCGTGTAATTCATACTATAGACTAATAGTTACTCGGAATATTATCTCTCGACTTAATAGAAGCTACTTAAAGTATAAAAATAGCTACTACGACATTTCGGAAGCGATAAAGATCACCTCGTGTGCTCAGACCTCTTCTAGAGCCTCATGCGCTAGAGATTTATACAATTAGCAGCCTAGCATTCTATCTATTATATAAACGCTAGAAGTCTTCTAACGATAAGATCTTCTCTACTACCTTTCACGAGATAGATAAGCTTCTTAATAACCGAATCGCAGCTCAGTAACGTAATACTACTATCGTATCTTTAACTATCGACCTTACGGAATGTCGCAAAACCGCCTAGTAATTTGCTATTAGCTTAAGCGAATTAGATTCAGAACTATAGATCCCTTACGAGTATAGCTAGTAGGCATATGTCTTTTCTAAGGAAGCTAGCGATATTCTCCCTCCTTATCGCTTATGCGATTACCGAATTAAGCTTAAGGAAGGGGCTAAGAAGAACCTCAAATACTCCCTCTTATATAAGATATCAGCTAAAGAACTTAAAGTCGTTAAGGCGTATATTACTAATAACTTAGCTAAAGGTTTTATCGAACCTTCTTAAGCACTATACGCTACACTTATTCTTTTCGTTAAGAAAGCTAATAGAAGTCTAAGATTCTATATCGACTTTCGCGCACTTAATAACCTCACGAGGAAGGATTAATATCTACTACTATTAATCGATAAAACGCTAGCTAGAATCTCTACTACTAAGATATTCATTAAACTAGATATTCGCCAGGCGTTCTACCGAATTCGAATAGATCTAGCCTCTAAAGAGTATACGACTTTCCGGACCTATTATAGTACATATAAGTGTAAAGTACTCCCTTTCGGTCTGACTAATAGCCCTGCGACATACTAGCGATATATAAATAACGTCTTATTCGACTACTTAGACGACTTCTATATAATATATCTAGACGATATTCTGATCTACTCTAACGACTTACTATAGTATTAATTATACGTATACAAGGTACTGCAATAATTATAAGACGCTAGATTATAAGCCGACTTTAAGAAGTATGAATTTAATATTACTCGCACTAAATACCTTAGATTTATTATCTCTACTTCTAGGATCGAGGTAGACCCTAAGAAGGTTAATATTATATAATCTTAGAATTACCCGACTATAGTTAAGGGCGTATAATCGTTCTTAGGCTTTTATAACTTCTACTGACAATTTATTAAGGACTACAGAATTATCGCAAAACCTCTTATATAACTCACTAAAAACAACGTGTTATTTCGGTTCGCTAGGGAGTGCAAAGATACCTTTAATTACCTAAAGCACGCTCTCACTTCGGTACTACTCCTCTACTACTATTAGCAATATCTACCTTATATAATCGAAACAGACGCTAGTAATAGAGTAATAGCAGGTATACTATCGTAATAGCATAACGAAGACTAGTTCCCAGTAGCCTACTTCTCTAAGACTATACTACCTGCCGAGCTCAATTACGCTATTTATAACAAGGAAATACTCGCAATTATACGATCTTTCAGTAACTAGAGATCTGAGCTCGCAGGCGCACCGTATCAGGTCCGCGTTATTACTAATTATAAAGCTCTTAAGTACTTTATAACCTCTAAATAGCTAAACGCACGATAAGCCCGATAGGCCGAGCTACTCGCAGATTACAACTTCATGATCACCTATCGACCTAGGAAGCATAATCCACTCGCTAACGCTCTCTCTCGCAGAATAGATAAATTAGATAACTAGAATAACGCTAAAAGAACCTAGCGTTTATAGTAGCTACTACGCGAAGACTAAATCGATCTAGTACTACTTATAAGTAACCTCTGGAATAGCTCTGACTCTATAGATAACTTTAAGCTTATTAACGCCTTAGAAATCGCCGACTTATCGCTAGTCTTTTCTATAGTATAGCAAGTACTTAACGCTAATCGTATTACGCTATTACTCTAAGCTTTACAGAAATAAGCTCTTTCTGCTACTCCTAGAAAACTAACTATGGAAAAAGATCTTCTACTCTATAAAGGAAGACTAATCGTACCTAACGTCTTATACTTTCGCACGCTACTTATACGCGAAGTACACGACCGATTAGAGACTACCTATCTAAGTATAAAGAAGACCTTATAACTACTAGTATTATAATACTAATAATACGGAATCGCTTTAACTATTAACTAGTACTACCGCAACTATTATACTTGCCGACGAATTCAAGTGCCGCGTAATAAGAAACCGGGCCTCCTCTAACCTCTGCCTGTACTATCACGTCTATAGGAGTATATTACAGTCGACTACTATAGCTTTAACCGCGATAAACACGGCTACGATAACATTCTCGTATTTATCGACTATTTTAGTAAATAAGCAATTAGTATTCCATACCGAAAGACCTCTAATGCGCGCGACCTTATAAAGCTTTACTTATACTACGTATACTACTATTTCGGAGCTCTATTAATAATTACCTCTAACAGAAGGCCTTAATTCGTTTCCCGTTTTTAGACTATAGTTATTATAATTCTCGGTACCAAAAGATAGCTTTCTATAGTAAACTACTTATAAACAGGTAGCTAAATAGAGATCTATAACTAATATCTCTAACGCAGATTACGACCTTTTATCTCTTACTATCAAGACGACTAGTCGGAATTCTTACCTATTATAGACTACGCCTAGATAACTCTCCCTTACGAATCCCTTAGAGGTCTCTTACCCTTTAAAGTTATTTATAGATATATACCTCGCGTTAATTAGAATTAGAAAGACTTACCTAACTCTACTACGCCTACTAATAAGTTAAATACTCAGTAAGCTCTAGATTACGCTAATCGCCTGCGCGACGCCTAGACTACCGCTTAATCTAGCCTCTAACGTGTATAAGCTAAGATATCCTAATCCTATAATCGCTTACGCTATAAAGTCGACTTCACTATAGACGACCTTATATAGCTAGATATACGCTACTTTACGAGTACTCGACCTAGCAAAAAACTCGACTTCCCGACTAATAGACCCTTCCGTATAATTGAAAAGGTCGGAAGCTCTTATTATCTAGAGCTTCCTACTAGTATAAAAGTACATAACGTATTCCCTGCTGCTAAGCTACAGAAGCATCTAAACGACCCCTTACTAGGATAAACTTCACTACTGCTACTACCTATTAATATCACTAGTAATAATAAATAGGAGATCGAAGATATACTTACGTGCCGTAAGCAGCGCAATAGCCTCTTATACCGAGTTTCCTAGTTAAATCAAGACGTCGATCTCATATAGTACGACGCTATAGACGTTAAATACGCTCCTGCTAAGCTATAATAATTCCACCTTAATAACCTAACGCAAGCTAGACCTCCTACTAAACTACCTAATTAGCTGAAAGCTTTCTATGATAGAATTAATAATTACGACTACCTTAATAGTAATAAGGAGATAGACTAACGCTCGAGGGCGAGCTTTTTTCGGAGGGGGGGGTAGTATAACGACTAGTCAGGTTTAGAGGTCTCTCCCTATTAGTAGAAACACTTACTGCTAAGCGAGATTACACGAGTAGAGTTTAGGGGCCCCTTTTTATATATATACTTCTATTCTCTCTCTACTTCTTCACTCCTTAGTTATAGATTCTCAAGTGATTCTTACTACTTCATATTCATAGCAATATGAGGTCTTATTACTCAGGTAGTTTTGAGACCTTTCTAGAGCAAGCGTCACATAGGGAGGCCAAGAGCGATCTTATATAGTCTACTACGAAGGAAACAAAAAGATAAGGAAAGAAGAAGAAGAGAGATGGAGTGCAAGGCACCTTATATACATGTGCCGGTACTGGCCCGATACTGTACCGAGTCGGACACTAGTTCTGCCGGGATACCTGTGAACTTGGGCCCTGGTATCTATCCTTCTTCTCATGTGACATTCAGGTGAGCTGTCGTCACACCTTCTTCGTAATTCGATTCAACTTATAGTAATCGATATAAAATCGTAATCCGCCTCCTAGTTTCTTCACGAATAAGATAGAAGTAGTAGCAAGCGAGTTACTGACTCGAATAAATCCCTTATCGAGGAGCTTCATAAGAGTCTTCTGTAGTACTAAGAGTTTATCGCGAGATATATTATATAAAGGGCCCTAGGGTACTATAGGTTCTTTACCGTTAGATAGTTCGAGTTCAATCTTATAGTTAATTCTAGGACTATATAGCAGTAGTAATACGTCTGCCTTCTTATTATCGTATATGTCGAGGTACTTATATAGCTAATTAGAGAGTTTCGTTCGCGGGTTAGTCTTTATCTTCGATATAAGAGCCTTCTGGATATCTGCTATACTTATAATAAATACCTATATCTTCTTACGTAATTATTATTACGGTCCGTACCATAAGGGCCTCAGGCTCCCAGGCATCATAGCAGGCAGGGCTAGCGGGATGCGGTTAGCGCGTACTCGAGGATGATTAGTCAGCACAGCCCCATAGCTATACCTAGAGAGAGAGTCGAGAGTAGAAACCTCCCCTCTATCTTTTCTTGCTTTTATAAGCGTACCTCTCAGTAGTAATATAATACCTTATATAACCTTCTTAACGTACTGTAATATAAGAAAAGATTATCACCTCGCTAGGAAGTAATAATATCCACTCGGAACAAATTCGAAGTCAGTACCACCTTTTTAGTACGACTCCTATGACTTTCGCCTTACCTATACAACTACAGGTGCCTTCTACTTCTATACCTCAGGAGTAGAGTATTTCAGAGAAAGCTGAACTCCCTCCCTTAATTAGTACTACCTCTATAGTATAATTCCACTAAAAAACCCTATTATGATATTTTTTACGCCCTTAGCCTCATGCTCAGCCTTACGTATCCTCGATCTTAAACCCTCCACGACCTCACGACTTCTACGAAGCTCTATAACCTTTGCGAACCTCCTACTTATAATTACGACCTTATATATATAAGAAGTAAACTCGTTAGTAGAAGTAGGTACTATAAAAGGAATCTAAAGTAAACCTAATTAGTAATCTCCTAATACCTTAATATATACTCTACTAAGGGACTTTAAGAACGTGCTTACTCTCGTGCTATATTAATCTTTACCCCCTTAAATAAGTTACTATTAAGCTTTAGGTCCCTCTTAAGCGCGCTTTTCAGCTATAGCGGGCCCTCTTATATATAACCGCGCTGAAGCACTCGGGAGCTCTCTATACTAGATAGACTCGGATTCCCCGGATACAAGAAGATAAGTAGAAGCGCGCTAGCGAAGGATACTATTAGAGATACTATTAAGAGTAATATTATTAAGGAAGAAACCGGTTCAGAGTCTAATAATAATGACTTCGAGGAAGCGGATAAAGAACCTATACTGTGACGACTAGTCAGATTGGAGGTTTGGAGGTTTCCCCCTATTAGTGGAAACACTTACTGCTAAGCGAGATTACACGAGTAGAGTTTAGGGGCCCCTTTTCATGTATATACTTCCCTTCTCTCTCTACTTCTTCACTCCTTAGTTATAGATTCTAAGTTGATTCTTACTACTTCATATTTATAGTAATATGAGGTCTTATTACTAAAGTAGTTTTAAGACCTTTCTAGAGTAAGCGTTATATTATCTATAACTCTTTTACCCACGTCTAAGAAGATAGTAAATATCTACTTATACTATACCTCTATGCCTAGAGCTACTAAACGCAGGAGACTACGCTATATAGAGAAGGCCTATACTAAGTATAAACTTGAAGAATAGCACCTAAATAGAAGCAACTTAAGTCCGATAAATCGACGACTGATTCTCTAACTCCCTCTACTTCTATCTATTCTTCGGCGACTTGTAATACTCGCTGTAATCCACCCCTCTCTATAGTAGAGAGTGCTCGCGATAACGCCTTATCCGAGTTGAGCTCTCTAACTCCTACTATAATCAACGAACTCACCGAGTTACTAAACCTCCCCGATAATACCCCTATATTAATAGTAACTATAAGTAACTCATAGGAAGACCGCGCTTACTAGCTATAAGAAGTAGAGAGAAGACTCGCGGAGGAGAGATAATTAAATGCAGACCTATCTATAGAGCTACGTTAGTTACAGGACGAGTTCCGGGAACTACGCTAGTTGACTGCTTAGCGTTCTGTTAAGTCTATATCGTTTGATAACGTTCAATCGCGTATAATACTATTGCACTTAATTAAAGAAGATAATACTACTCTTACGCCTGATAATCGCTATCGAGAATAATCTACCGGAGGAATATTATTAATATTATATGCTACGCGTATTAAGAAGATTCCGAACCTTCTAAATAAGCTCTCTGATAGAATCGACTACTCTCTAAAACTCTAGGAAGTATAGATACGTAACGCTTTCCGGCGCTACTCTAGCTACTTCCTTAACGAAGATTACTATAAAGATTAGTTACTTAATTAAATAGAAAGAATAGCTAGAACTTACCTAGAACTCTTATTCTTAGAACTAGAATATAACGAGAAAAGTAATATAATCGATTCACTTGATATGATTACTTAACTCGTCTCCTTCTTATCGAATCTATACGACTAATAAACTGCAAGAGCTAGCTACTTAGCGCTAAGGATAGATTATAAGTAGACCTTCTGGATATTCTACTACGAGTTTCGTACGCTAGCTCGTAAAGCTAGTATAAATAATCAATCGACTCTGAAAATAGACTTATAGGAGAAGCTATCTTCGCGGCTTCGGAAATAGCTCTTCTAATAGTACTAAACGTTAAGAATACTAGAAGAATACGTTAAGGCTATATAAGCTAAAGATCAAGGTTAATTTATCGAAAAAACTTACTATTCCGAGTCTTCGGCTAAGGCTAGCGCGACTCGGGAACGCCCTATTAATACCTCCTCCTAGCGCTATATTACTAACTCTTCTTCTTATTCGTAACTAGGCTTTCCTACTCCTAAGAATACTAGTACAACTAGTAATTAAACCTCTACGAGTCGTATACTATAGTAAGTGCGAAGCGACACTCCGCGAGCTCTATCGCTAGCGAATACTCCTTATTACTTCACGCTTACCTTATACCTACGCTCGTCGTTAGCTCGACCTAATACTCCGTATCGTATTAACGCGATTAATACTAATAACAATATTAATAGCGAGTCAGAAGATAATAACGACGAAAATACGTATAACGACGCTTAGGAGTATATTAAACCTCCGCTAGTAAAAGACTACGCCTAGGGAAAGACTCCTTCTTAAGTAGTATACGAGATATACGATATCTTAACCTTACGAAGCTTCTTAGTAGTTAATCGTTCACTACGCGTGCTACTCTTACTAAGAATAGACTTTCGTATAAGCTACTCGCACTTGTTAATTCTGGAGCTAATAGATACTATTTTATTAATTATTCTTTTCTCAAATCTCTTTCCTTCTTTCTAAAACCTTTAATTCACTCTCTACTAAATGTAATCCTTATTAAAGGTTTCAATAGCGTTAATAGTAGTATAATCAGTTACTATATAACACTTAACTTAATAGTAGATCGCCGCGTTCAGGTATTTACCCTCTTTCTTATTACTACTCTCGGAAATCATAGTATTATACTCGGAAGGACCTAGCTTTCGGAATATCAAGTACTCTTAGATACCTCTAAACGACAGATTATTTAGCTACTGTATACTCCTCCTAGTAACGTTTATAGCTCTCTGATCGAAATCAAGGACTTACGCAAATATTATTATAACGACATAAGACTCAAGGCGGTATATAAGCAAGAATAAACGAGTAGGGAGGCTAAGAGCGATCTTATATAGTCTACTATAAAGAAAACAAAAAGATAAGGAAGGAAGAAGAAGAGAGATAGAGTGTAAGGCACCTTATATATATATACCGGTACTAGTCCGATACTATACTAGGTCGGATACTAGTTCTGCTGGGATACCTATGAACTTAGGCCCTGTTATCTATCCTTCTTCTTATATAATATTCAGGTAAGCTATTATTATATTACCTCTCCCTTAAGAAGAGCTTAACCTTAAGCTCGGAAGGTTATAGTTTATACTGGAATTAGTCTTTATTATAACTATTTTCGTCGATATTCGCGTAATAGGCGCTAGCCGCTCTTTAGTAGTAGTAAATTCTTTATTAAGTTCTAACTAATTATATCGCTATAATAGTACTATATTAGTCGTAGCTTTTAAATCGGGCGGTAAGCGGTATTTACTTTATCTGTTTATAGTAAGAGTCGAGTTTAAATAGGGCATAAGGTATATAAAGGAAGGGGTTTATTAATATTAGAGCCTTTCCTTTTTAACCGCGATAACCTCTTTAACTTATAAGTTTATTCTCCTTAGACTACGATATAGCTTCTGGAGTAGGTATTATTACTAACTACTATAGTAGTCTGCTATAATCTTATATATTAATCGATCTAATAAACTCTTCTCTTAATATAAGTAAGTTTCCTATCTTAGTTTTAGGGATAGTCCTTAAGTGCAGTATAGGGGTTTTACGGATCTATAACGCTAACTCCTATAGTACTTTTACTAGTACCTGCCGGTACTCTTTTAGCAGCGTATCGTATATGTTACCTGCGGTATATTCGCGCTTTCCTTAAGATAAAGTATAATAATACTCCTGTTTTAGAACTCTTATACTTATTTAATAAGCTTAACTCTAAGCTTTATAAGTATTATTCGTTATTAAAGAGTAATTATAAGTATATAAGTTACTTAAACCTGAATATAGTTATATATACTAACGCGTTATACTTACTTAATTAAATTAATATAAAGTATATTATTTTGTCCGGTTTACTTCTTAGCAGCGAAGCTAAGGACGCGGAGCTAAATTAGGGCGGTATTATAGCTACTTATAAGGCGATTAATCGGATCTATTATCTTACGAAATCTGCTACTCTTATTATTACGTTAGAGATTACTACTATATAATTAGCAGAGACTTAGGCTTTAAGGCGTTCTATAGAGAAAGTGTTTAAGGAGTTAGAGTTTATTAAGGTAATAAGGTAAGATCTTAAATCCTTAGATACTAGTATAATACTAATATGATATAGGATCTAGATCTTTTAATAGTAGATTCAGCGAAGTCTAGGTTAATAGTATAAATAGTATTAGAGTAGACGAAAGAGTTAAATAGTATTATATAGGAATTTATAAAGAAAGCTATATTTAAGGCTATAATATCTAATACTAGGGGAAAAAGGAATTTACCTTCTAGTTTAGAGATAGTATCAGATCTAGATACTCTCGGACTTTCTCTAAAGAAGAAACCTTATAGGATTAGCTATTATACTTAGTCTACTACTAGAGCTATGTTAGTAGATTTAAATAAGGAGTTAGATATAGTAGTTCCGGTTCTAGATATTCTAGATTTACTAGAAGCTCCGGAGAACTTAGAGGAGAAAGCTAATAAAGTAGAAGTAGTTAAAGAAGTAGAGTTTTAGATATAGCGTTATTATAGAGTATAATCGAGGGATTATCCTTAGTAATAAATTCTAATACTAGTAACTATAATAGCTTATTATCCTCTAAGTAATTATAATCGTCTATTCCGTCTTCCTAGGCCTTAATCTATTATTCTAGTTTACGCGGAGGTCTAGGTTTACTTAGGTTAGTAGCGTAGAAGTCTCTAAGCTTATACGGAGTACCTATTAGATCGGAAGCGTTATATTAAGTTAGGTCCGGGTCGTAGCCTAGCTAGCTAACTTAATACTTCAGATTACCTCTTAGGAGCTATATAGCGAGTATATCTTATAACTCTTACTCTTCTTAAGTAGCGATAACCTCCGGGGGTAGATTTAGTAACTCCTAGTCTAGTAATAAGTCGTCCGGGTCTTTAAAGAGTAATTTAAGAGCGAATATATCGTAAATAGAAGATCCCGGGGGTAAATCTAGCTTATAAGAGTATCCGATCTTAGCTAAGACCTAGTATAATCTTACCTAGAGACTAGATAGCTTCTTACTTAGCTAGTAATTCTTAAGGTTCCTTATAAAGAGAAATACCTTATCTCTAACTTCCTAGTCGATATTACGCTATTTCGGGTTAGTTACGGCGCTTATCTTATGCTAAGTAGCTAGTATATTAGCTTTTATAACCTCGATAGCGGATTTAGTATATTTAGCTAGGGATTTAGTATTAGTATAGTTAAGCTTCTCTTATAGTATCGATCCGGTAAGTTACTTCTAGTCCTAGCTATTCTGTAGTAATATACTATATTTAAGAGTATATAGCGCTATACTAATAGAATCGTAAGGTAAGGTTACTTAAGCGCGGTCTATTATTAGTAGTAGTTCGCCCTAGTTACTCTAGTAGTAATTAAAGAAAGGTCTAAGGCGTTACTTAATATACTAATTTATAATCTCTATTTATCTATTAGTTTACTAGTAGAAGGAGGTAGAGAGCTTAACCTTAACTCTAATTATATAGTAAAACTCTTACTAGAAGGATAAGACTAGCTAAGCTCCTCAGTCGGATATAATTAACTTAAGAGTATATCCGAAACGATATATCTATTAGATAAATAACGTCGCTATCTTACGAGTATCGATATTATAATAGTACAATATCGATACGGAGTCTTTCCTTAGGCGGTCGATAAATACTAATATCTTATTAAATCCTTAGTTATCGGGTAGGAAGTCCTTAAAATCTATAGCTAAGTGCTGCATAGAGTAGCTAGGCACTAGTAATAAGTAGAGGAATTCTTACTATTTCGTCTGTTTCGGATAAGAGTACTAGTAGGAATAGTAATTATAAGTGTACTGTTTTATATCTAATATAAGTCCTTTCTAGTAATAACAGGTAGAAATTATTTCAGTAGTCTTATAAGCGTTTAGATAAGCGGAAGAAACTTAATCGTAGATTTCGCTAATTAAATAGGTATATAGTAGGGTATAGCGTTATATATATAGATAACTATTGTAAAGTAGTAAACTATTATTAATAGTATAGCTATCTCTTAATATATTTTATTCCTTAGAGAACGATTCTTAGTTAAATTAGTATAGTTTCTCGATTAACTTAAAAGAGTTATATACGAGTTCCGGTAGCGTATTAGTCCCTAGCGATATTAGGTATATATAACTAATTTAATCGATATAATACTCCGCTAGTTCCGCGTTAATCCTAAGGTCTAAGCGATCTAGAGGTAATAAAACCCGAGATCTACTATTCTATTTCTATTATTCTTATATCCTTAGATCTTATTCCCTATAGCTAAAGATATTAGCTTTAGCGTTATCTTTACTAAGTGTATATATAATTTAAAAGTTAAATTTAGAAAGGAATTCTATCTATCTAGCTTACTTACTAGTTAGGACCTTAGTAGTTATAAAGTATTCTAAGGATCGATAGTCCGTATATACGCTAGTATAATATCGTAGAGATATAAGTTCCGGTCTCTATTTCCGGAAAGACTTAATAATAATATATAGCTCCTTATTATAAATCTCCTAGTTTAGTTTATATCTATTAAGAATATAAGAGTAGAATCTAATTAGATACTACTAGTTATCTTCATATAATTAGGAGATAACTCTAGCTATTATACTATCGGAAGTATTAGTTTCTAGTTTAGTTTATAATTTAGAGTCGAAATAGTATAGTTTCTATACTAATAGTAGCTATTAATATAAATCGTCGAAGGACTTCTTATAATCGTTAATGAAATTCTATAGTACTATAGGCCGAGTAAGCACTAAGAGAAGTTTAGCGATAAGGCTGAAATTCCGAATAAATTAATAGTAGAACCTACAGAATCCTAGGAAGGATTTTATAGCTATTACCGTTTCGGGGTACTTCTAGTCTACTAATAGTACTACCTTCTCGGGATCTAGCTCGATTCCGTTAGTAATAACGATATATCTAAGGTATTTAGTCCGAGTAATATAGAATTCGCTTTTCTTAATATCTACTTAGAGTCCGGTATCTATTAAGTATTATAGTACTAATTTAATATATTCCTTATATTCCTAGAGCGTTTCCGAGTATATAAGAATATTATCTAAGTAAGCTATATAGAAATTATCTAAATAGTCTAGTAATATATTATTTATATATCGCTAGTACGTACTAAGTCTATTATAGAGCCTAAAAGGTAATACTTTATATTTATAAGATCCGAAGCAGGTTCAGAAGGTAATATACACCTTAGATTCAGAGTCTATATAGATATAGTTAAATACTACTCGGATATCTAGTTTAGTAAAGATTACTACTTTAGATATATAAGTTAAGAGCTTATCGATCCTAGGTATTAGGTAGGAATCCTTTCGAGTAATTATATTAAGCTTATAATAGTCGATATAGAAGCGTAATCCTCTATCGGCCTTCTTAATAAATAATATAAGTAATATAAAGGGAATTTAGCTAGATTCGATAAATCCCTTATCTAGGTTCTCTATAAAGTACTCTTTAGTTATTTATAGTTCGTCTATAAATTACTAATATAAGGGCGAATATACGTTAAGTAATAGTTCTTCTAGAATAATTTTATAATTATATAAGCGATATAGTAAAAGAATATTAGAATCCTGCTTAGAAAAGGCTTCCTTAAGAGTATAATACTATTCCGATAGCTTTTCAGCTATAAGTCGTTCGGTATCGGGATCCTTAGGAGAATCGCTATTTAGATAGTCTTATAAGAGGTAGTTTATCTCGTAGATACTAGTAAAGAATAATTCAGAGCTTTTATATTTCATATTAAAGTAAAAAGCTATAGTACTAATTTAGTAAATCGGAACCGGTTTCCAGATCCTTAGAGGTTAAGAGGAGCACTTATAGTAGGATTTTAGCGTAAGTACTTTTCTCGATAAATTCGGAGCGGGAAAGGGTTCGGATTCCTTAGTAATAAGCGAAAATAAGTTAAATAGTAAGGATAATATATTAATATACTATATTACTACTATTTAGTATAGTTAGTATTAGTCTAGCTAGTTTATAGCTAAGTCCCGCGCGTTAGTATTAATTTAGTAAGATCGATTAATACTAGGTTTATAAGGCAGTAAAGTTATAATTATCTCCTTATTATATTAGAAGGTAGCTAAATAGCGTTCCGACTATAGTAGCTTATAGTAGAGCGTATCTAGCTTAACCTGAAATCGTCGTATCTATTTAATACTAATAATTATATCTTATTATTCTAAATCGAGGAGAATAAAAAGATAGTTATAAATACGCTTACTATTAATAGAAAAGTATAAACGTATAAAATAGGTAATATAGGTTCTGATAGACTATTAGAACTCACGTATTAGAATAGAATAAGGTAGTAGCTCGATTTTAATACTAAGGGCCTCTAATAGTTATCCAGTAAGAGTATAATTAATAAACAGATAACCGTTCGCTTTAGTATCGATCAGGCTATTTATAGAGACTCTTAGCCTATTTATACTAATTATAGTTAGGTATATAAATTACTTACTTCCTATTAGAGAGTTAAGATCTAGATTAGAGAGATTATACTTATATAGACTTAAGAAGGAGTTTTTACTTAGGCCTTATTATTTCCCTCTAGTATCAGTCCAGATTCGAAGGGTATATCTTCTACTACTTCCTCGGCTACTCTCTTCTCTTCTGGAAATTCGTTAATTAATTAAACCTTAAGTAAGTTAGGGTAATCTAGCTTAATATAACTAAGCTATCTATAACTATAATACCTAAAGGGTTCTCAAGTCGAGGTAATAAGGCGTTTTAGCGCGGAGAGAGTACTAGATTATACCGGGGTAAAAGTATATATATATAATACAAGAGTAGTTTATCGAGGAGCTAAGCTTAAGGACTAGTAAGGAGTAAAACTAGTAGAAGTCGTAGTAGTAATAGTAAGCTTATAGTACTATACCGGGGTAATAGCTTTCTCAGGATAAAAGCGTTCTAAGTTATAATAATACTTAGTATTAAAAGAAAGTAAGGATCTAACTATAGAAGCGTAGTCCTTATTCTATATTAGTTTAATAATAAGAGTTAAAGCGCGTAAGGATAATATAATCTTATCTTATATATAGAAGAACTACTCTTTCTTTTTAACTTTACTTTAGATAATAGCGCTTTAAAATCGACTATAAAACTCGGTAAAGGTCTCGCGTATATAGCTAAGTTATTATATTTCTAAGTAGTAGAAAGCGTTATAGTAATTATCTTCCTCTAAACTAATAAGAAAGTTCTCCTCTAATAAGGAGATTATTTTATTACTAGTTTTAAACTCGTTAGTAAGATACTAAGGCGTAAGATACTCCTTAGCTAATCTAGTAACTAGCTCCTATATAAGAACGCGCTAGGAGAAGTCCGTAGGGTAATAGTCGGCGTTTATAGCTAGCTAGTCTCGTATTAATACTCTCTATTAGAGGAAGGTAAAGTCCGATCTATTATCTAGGGGCAGGATCTTCTTAGTAAGATAAGATTTCCTAGGGCGTAACTCTACCGATTCGGCGCCGAGAGAAAGAGATAGTTTATTAGGAATAGTATCTTCTCTCTTAGTACTACATATCGGAATAGAGTTTATTAGCTTATTAAACTCTAGAATACGCGGAGATTATAGTATTAGTTCTAGTAGGAGAGTCGAAGATAAGTAAGGGACCTCTATAAGGAACCTATCTTATACGGAGATTAGTTTATCTATAGTATCTTCTAGAGAGTTATTCTTTTCCTTCTAGTCTACTAATTATTATAAGAGGGAATAGATCAGGTTCGAGTTACCTATAGTAATAGAAGTACTTAGCGATTATATTTCTAGTAAATTTCGCTTTTATTTTCCTTTCTCTCTTAGTTAGTACTTCCTTAATAAAGTATTAATGTTCTCTAAGGCAGGAGACGTTTAAAGTAAGGAAAAGTATAATAGATTAAGTTCGGAAGTAAAGCGGGAGAGGTCGCGTTAAGTTCCCTTAGAACTAGAGGAGTCTCTAGTTTATTAGTTAAGAGCTATAATAATAGCTTAAAAAGGGGTATATCAGGGCTACTTCAGTAGCGATACGTAGAGGTTAAAGTTCTAGAGTATTTATTATACTTTCTTTAAAATCTATCTATAATTCCTTTATACTAAGGGAGTTATTAAAGGAGCGTTAGTAAAGACCTCCTCTATTATACTATTTACGATAAGCTAAATTAAACCCTGATTTATAGTTATCTAAGAGATCTCTAGTATCTTAGCTATATATAAGTAGTTATCGAATAACTAACTTAGTAGTAAGATATTATAGTAAGCTATCTCCGGCTATCTTAATCTTTTTGTTTAATATAATAATATAAGACTTAAGGTAGTATATAAGTAAGAATAAACAAGTAAAGAGGCTAAGAGCGGTCTTATATAGTTTACTACGAAGAAAACAAAAAGACAAGGAAAGAAGAAGAAGAGAGATAGAGTATAAAGTACCTTATATATATATACCGGTACTAATCCGATACTATACCGAGTCGGATACTAGTTTTACCGGGATACCTATGAACTTAGGCCCTATTATCTATCCTTCTTCTCATATGATATTCAGGTAAGCTGTCGTCACAATTATACTTATTAGCGCTATTAATATGACGCTAACGAATAAAATAAACGCCTTAATCAGTTCTAGGAAGCGTATAAGGTATAGCGAAATGCAGCTAGCTCTCTTATTAATATTTAAGTAGTTACTAACTCTATATCTATTATTAAACGACTACTACTAAACGCTCGGAGACGTACTTCTAAGGAGACTTATAGCTATAAAAATATCTAAAACTCTCCCCTAGAGAGCGTTCTATAGGCAACTAACCCTCTGCTATTACTACCGCTTAGTCAGGACTATTTCTCTAGTATTTATACTACTTATTATAGATACGCTAAGCCTAAGTATTTATTATCTGAAGAATAAGAAGAGGGTAGTAAAGAGAAGCCTTTATACGCTAGAGCTACTAATACACGTCCGAAGTATATACGATTTAGTAACGTTATTACCTATATCCCGCGTGAATCTCCACTTTAACCTTAACTAGAAGTCTCTACGTTAAAGACTTACGTATAAGATTACGCCTATATAATTTATACTATAAATTAATAATTATTAGGAATACTGTCTCGCGAGTTAATAGAAGCTACTCTAGGTATAAATACAGCTACTACGCTATTTCGGAAGCGCTAATAATAATAAAGACTACCTCCTCGTGCGCTTAGACCTCTCTAAGAGCCTCTTACGCTAGAGATTTATATAATCAGCGGCCTAGCTTTCTATTTCTTATATAAACGCTAGAAGTCTTCTAACGATAAGATCTTCTCTATTACTCTCTACGAGATAGATAAGCTTCTTAACGACCGAATTATAGATTAGTAACGTAATACTACTATCGTATCTTTAACTATCGACCTTACGGAACGCTATAAAACCGCTTAGTAATTTACTATTAGCTTAAGCGAATTAGACTTAGAACTACGGATTCCTCACGAGTATAGCTAGTAAGCATATGTCTTTTCTAAAGAAGCTAGCGACGTTCTCCCTCCTTATCGTTTATGCGATTACTAAATTGAGCTTAAGGAAGGGGCCGAAAAGAGCCTTAAATACTCCCTCTTATATAAGATATCAGCTAAGGAACTTGAAGTAGTAAAAGTATATATTACTAATAACTTAACTAAAGGTTTTATTAAACCTTCTTAAGTACTATACGCTATACTTATTTTTTTCGTTAAGAAAGCTAATAGAAGTCTACGGTTCTATATAGACTTTCGTATACTTAATAACCTCACGAGGAAGGATTAATACCTACTACTATTAATCGACGAAACGCTAGCTAGAATCTCAACAGCTAAGATCTTTACTAAACTAGATATTCGCTAAGCTTTCTACCGAATTCGAATAGATCTAGCCTCTGAAGAGTATACGACCTTCCGGACCCGCTATAGAGCGTATAAATGCAAGGTACTACTATTCAGTCTAACTAATAGCCCTGCGATATACTAGCGGTATATGAATAATATCTTATTCGACTATCTAGACGACTTCTATATAGTATATTTAGACGATATTCTGATCTACTCTAATAACTCACTATAGTATCAATTATATATATATAAGGTACTATAACGATTATAAGACGCTAGATTATAAGCTGACCTTAAGAAGTATAAATTCAACGTTACTCGCACTAAATACCTTAGATTTATTATCTCTACTTCTAGAATCGAGGTAGACCCTAAAAAGGTTAATATCGTCCGATCTTAGAACTACCTAACTATAGTTAAGAGCGTATAATTGTTCTTAGGTTTTTATAACTTCTACTGGCGATTTATTAAAGATTATAGGATAATCGCAAAACCTCTTATATAACTTACTAAAAACAACGTGTTATTTCGGTTCGCTAGAGAGTATAAAGATACTTTTGATCACCTAAAGCACGCTCTCACTTCGGTACTACTCCTCTACTACTATTAGCAAGATCTACCTTATATAATCGAAATAGACACTAGTAATAGAGTAATAGCAGGTGTGCTATCGCAATAGCACGATAAAGACTAGTTCCTAGTAGCTTACTTCTCTAAGACTATACTACTAGCCGAGCTTAATTACGCTATCTACGATAAGAAGATACTCGTAATTATACGATCTTTTAGTAACTAGAGATCTGAACTCGCAGGCGTATTATATTAGATCTGCGTTATTACTAACTATAAAGCTCTTAAGTACTTCATAACCTCTAAGTAGTTAAACGCACGATAAGTACGATAAGTAGAGCTACTCGCAGATTATAACTTTATAATTATCTATCGACCTAGGAAGTATAATCTACTCGCTAACGCTTTCTCTCGCAGAACAGATAAATTAGACGATCAAAATAACGCTAAGAGAGCCTAAGGTTTATAATAACTACTACGCGAAAACTAAATCGATCTAGTACTACTTACAAGTAACCTCCGAAATAGCTCCGACTCCGCAAATAGCTTTAAACTTATTAACGCCTTAGAAGTCGCTGACTTATCACTAGTTTTCTCTATAGTATAGTAAGTACTTAAAGCTAATCGCGCTATACTATTACTCTAAGTATTACAGAAATAAGCTCTTTCCGCTACTCCTAGAAAACTAACTATAGAAAAAGATCTTCTACTCTACGAAAGAAGATTAATCGTACTTAACGTTTCACACTTTCGCACGCTACTTATACGCGAAGTACACGATCGATTAGAAACTACTTATCTAAGTGTAAAGAAGACCTTATAACTCCTATTATTATAGTACTACTAGTACGGAATCGCTTTAACTATTAACTAGTACTACCGCAACTACTTTACTTACTGACGAATTCAAGTACTACGAGATAAGAAGCCCGGACTCCTATAGCTCTTACTAGTGCTATTATACCTATAGGAGCATATTACAGTCGATTACTATAGCTTTAATCGCGATAAATATAGTTACGATAACGTTCTTATATTTATAGATTGTTTTAGTAAATAAGTAATTAGTATTTCATGCTATAAGACCTCTGATACGCGTAACCTTATAAAGCTCTACTTATACTACGTATACCGCTATTTCGGAGCTCTACTAATAATTACCTCTAATAGAGGACCTTAATTCGTTTCTTGCTTTTAGATTATAATTATTACGATTCTTAGTACTAAAAGATAACTTTCTGTAATAGACTACCTATAAACAGATAACTAAATAGAGATCTATAACTAATATCTCTAACGCAGATTACGACCTTTTATCTCTTACTATTAAGATAACTAGTCGGAATTCTTACTTATAATAGACTATGCCTAGATAACACTCCCTTACGACTCCCTTAGAGGTCTCTTACCCTTTAAAGTTATTTATAGATATATACCCCGCGTTAATTAGAATTAGAAAGACTTACGTAATTCTACTATACCTACTAATAAATTAAATACTTAGTAAGCTCTAGATTACGCTAATCGTCTGCGTAACGCCTAGACTACTGCCTAATTAAGCCTCTTACGCGTATAAGCTAAGATATCCTGATCTTATAATCGCTTACGCTATGAAGTCGACTTTACTATAGACGACCTTATTTAGCTAGATATATGCTACTTTATAAGCACTCGACCTAGCAAAAAACTCGACTTCCTGACTAATAGACCCTTCCGAGTAGTTGAAAAAGTTAGAAGCTCTTACTATTTAGAGCTCCCTACTAGTATACAGGTATACGATATCTTCCCTGCTGCTAAACTACGAAAGTATCTAAACGACCCTTTGCTAGGATAAACCTTACTGCTACTACTACCTATTAATATCACTAGTAATAACGAATAGGAAATAGAGAACGTACTAGCCTGCTATAAGCAGCGCGGTAACCTCTCTTACTGCGTCTCCTAGTTAAATCAAGATATCGATCTCACGTAGTATAATACTTCAGATAAGAAGTACGCTCCTGTAAAGCTTTAGTAGTTCTACCTCGATAACCTAACGTAAGCAGGTCCCCCTGCTAAGCTCCCTGATTAGCTAAAAGCTTTCTACGATAGAATAGACGATTATGACTACCTTAATAGTAATAAGGAGATAGACTAACGCTCGAGGGCGAGCTTTTTTCGGAGGGGGGAGTAGTATAACGACTAGTTAGATTAGAGGTTTAGAGGTTTCCCTCTATTAGTAGAAACACTTACTGCTAAGCGAGATTATACGAGTAGAGTTTAGGGGCCCCTTTTCATATATATACTTCCCTTCTCTCTTTACTTCTTTACTCCTTAGTTATAGATTCTAAGTTGATTCTTACTACTTTATATTTATAGCAATATGAGGTCTTATTACTGAGGTAGTTTTGAGACCTTTCTAGAGCAAGCGTCACATATACCTCTAAAGTTAACCTTGATTATCGACGCTACTACCGCCCCTTTACTTATATTACCTCTAATCTCTCCTACTTCGGAAATACGAAGTACTATACTTACTCCTCAAACTAACTCTCCGCTAGAATTTATTATAGCGCCTCTTAGTTTCTTAGATAAGTAGATATAAGTTATAAATACTACTATTACTATTACTATAACCGCTGCTCTCGCTCTAGAGGCTAATGCTAATACTATTAGGAAGTCACGATCTCTTACTATAGACCTCTAACTTACTATAGATTACTTTCTTCTAAAACTCGATAATACTATAAAGGCTATCGAGTCTTATCGAGTTAAGTTCCCCTGCTTTCTCTTTACTAATTATAATAGTAAGATTAAGTACGATACGTGGAAAATAGATATAAAGCTCTTCTTAAAAGAATATTCTAGTAACTTCCCTACTAGTAATATATAAGTTAAGGCTTACTTTAAGTGCACTAGAGGAGAAGCTAAGACTATTACCCTCTAATATGTAGATACTAGCGCTAATAGCTAATTCAAGACCGCTTCTAATATCCTCAGAGGTTTAGACTAGCGCTTCTTTAATTATAATCGTATCTAGTGTACTAAAGCTACTTACGAGAACCTGAAGATAGCCGGAAATATAATCTATAACTAGTTCCGAGTTAAGTTCACTAATCTCGCTACTACTAGTAAGATCTCTAGAGATAGATAGTTTAAGGATATCCTTAAGAAGATCTCCCTTACGTTAAAAGCTTATATTATAGCTAAAAAATATAAGATAAATAATAACTATAACCTCCTCGACGAGTACCTAGCTATTATAGATTATAAGTCTCGTAATATTACTACTGAGGAGAACCTTATTAAGAAGGCAGCTCTCGCTACTACTACTTCTGTCAGAACTCTAGGTATTCTTAAGAGAGAGACTCTCTTCAGTATCGAACGTGCTATTAAGAGTAGCTCCTAGATTAATAATCGTACTACTAAATCAGCTATACGATTCACTCCTAAGACTATCTCACGAGTACCTTATACTCCCGCTGCTACTAATACTTATCGCCTCTATAAGAAGGAAGGTTATTAGGCTCGTGAATGCCCTAACGCTATAAAGATCGCTAAGATAACTAGCTAGACTATAGAGGATATCGCCGCTATATATAGCGCGGAGGAAGATAATAATAAGGATAGCTTATAACTTATTAAGGTCGATAAGCTATTAGGAAACTCTTAAGCTATAGAATAGTTTCCTTCTATAGTAAATACCTCGATTTATAGAAAGACTTAAATACTGATTTCTATTCTCTTACTAGAGGGAACTAAATCTTAGTTAATATTAAATTAAAAAGAAATAGATTATTTATTAAAATAACTATATATATCGATAGCGGAGTAAATATCTTTAGCGCACTTTGTACCTCTATCGCTCTCTAAATTTATAACTTATTAAGCGTTAAATTCCTTACTCTTCTTAAACTAATTATACTTACTAGCTATAATAGATAAGCTAGCGCGGCTATTACTTATGTAATTCTCCTTACTTTTATAATAGATTACTACTATATTAACTTCCTATTCTTAATTACTGACTCAGGAAGTAATAATATACTTATTAGCTAGAAGTTCTTAGAGTACTACGATCTTAAGCAGAATTATAATCGCTGAACGAAGAACTATTTAGAATAGCTATTTAATATACTACTATAATATTACTTCGATAAACGTCTCGAGCTACTCTTATCTCCTAAGACGCTCGTATTGAATATATAGCACTAGCTGGACTAGTAATAATAAGATACTCTATTTAAATAAGAGCTCTCTATAGTATAAGCTCCCTTATCCCTTTAACTAAAGAAGATTTAAAAATATTCCTCTTTATTTATTAGAGAGCTTAAGTAAGAGTTCCTAAGAATAAACAAGTTACTCGCTGATTACTAACTAACGAATTCTCCCTTTACTACTTATGATCCTATATTAAGAGTCGAGTAAGCTAATTAAGCTCTCTAATGCTAAACCGATACTATAGTAATTCGCTAAGCTAAAAAGGAGCTATATAAAACTAATATTAACTTGATTTCTATTACTTCTATATACTAGTTCTACTTATATTAGAAATACTATAAAAAGGCCCTTAACGACGATTCGGATCTTATTACTTTCCTTAAAGAGATCTAAGACAAGATTAAATAATATTAGGACGAGCTCTCTGCTATTACTATAGAGTTATTAGCTCTTAATATAAGTCTATCCCCGGAAGAGGCTCGTAAAGCTAAGTATTAGCAGAATAATAAGCTAGTTATAGAATGCTTTCCTAAGAAATAAGAGGAGTTTAAAGAGCTATTCTCTACTAGAGCCTCAGATGACCTCGTAGTAAGAAGACCCGCTATCGACTGTGAAATTAAGCTTACTAGTGAAAATACGCTTACGACTAAACCTCTCCGGCGTATACTAAATAAATACCTTACTAAGGCTAAGTGTTATATCACTAAGAACCTTTATAAAGGCTTTATCGTACTATCTAATACTCCTTAGGCTATACTAATCCTAATAGCTAAAAAAGTAAGTAATAAGCTATAATTCTATATTAACTTTCAGAAGTTAAATAAGCTTACCTAGAAGGACCTATACCCTATTCTATTAATCGATAAGATAATAGCACGAATCTCTAAAGCGAAAATCTTTACGAAAGTCGATATTTAATAGGCGTTTTATAAAATCCGCATATCGAAAGATTCTGAAGATTTTACTATCTTTTACACTTAATATAGGATATATAAGTATAAGATGCTTCCCTTTAGCCTTATAAGTAAGCTAGCTACCTTTTAGCGTTTTATTAATAATATATTAATAGAGTATTTAGACGACTTCTGCTTAGCGTACTTAGACGATATCTTAATCTATTTAGACTCAGAAGCAGAGCATAATATTCACGTATAAAAGATTCTCGAGATTCTACGGGCTTACGGCTTTTAAGCTGATATTAAGAAGTCTGAATTTAGCGTTACTCGTACGAAGTTTCTTAGATTTATTATTAGTATTAATAGAATTAAAGTTAATCCTGAGAAGATTAAAGTTATTAAGAACTAGGAATATACTAGTAACGTTCGCAGCGTATAGAGCTACCTAGGGTTTTGCAACTTCTACTAATAGTTTATTAAAGACTATAGTAGTATCTATTAACTACTTATATTACTAACTGGAAAAGATATCCCCTTTTACTTCAGTAGAGCTTATAAGTAAGCATAGGAGCGTCTATAGCACGCCTTATAGACGGCTTCTATCTTATGTTATTACGACCTATTTAAGCAGACTAGACTCGAAACTGACTCTTCGGATAGAGTAGTAGCTAGTATACTCTTATAACTTCAAGAGGACGGAATATTCTATCTAGTCAGTTTCTTCTCTAAGATTATAATCGACGCGAAGCTAAACTACCTAATCTATAATAAAGAGCTACTCGCGATCTTCGATTCCTTTTAATAATATAAGCTTAAGCTACTAAGTATATAGAAGATAATCTATATCTATATAGATTATCGCGCTTTAGAGTACTTTATAATAATAAAAGATCTTAATACCTAATAAGCGAGATAAGCTGAATTTTTCGCTTAATTCTACTTTAAGATTATATACTAAACTAGAGTTACGAATACCTTAGCTAATATACTCTCCTATAGAGATCAAGAACTCTCTCCCTTAGAAGCGAGAAAGCGTATTCTATGTAACTAATAGATAATCCCTAACGATAAAATTAGTAATAAGATTCTCTAAGAGATAGTACTAATATAACTCGCTAATATAGAAGTTAACTATAGTCAACTCTGCTACGCGGATTATAATACTACCTCGCTACTTAGTACCTATACGACTATCTTACTAGTTGATTTAGTACTACTAGAACTCCCCGAAGAAGAGTTCCTAGTTAGTAAAGCCTCGGACGCTATATCGATAGTCGCTTACGATATCGAGAATTACGATATTATTAACTAAGTCTTTATAATAAATAAGGAGTTAGAAGAGCTTGAACCTCTCCGCAAAAAGGCTCAGTAATAGTACCCTAAGTATACGATAGCTAGCAGTAAGCTCTTCTTCTACGGACGTTTAGAGGTCCCCCTAGAACTACTAGAGCTCCGAACGACTCTGATTCGTTACGTCTACGCTTAACCTTAAGTTGCGCACGCTAGGAATAGTAAGGTTAAGCTCCTTATCAGCCGCAAGTATTACTAGACTAGAATAATAGCTAATATTACCTATTATATCTCTAACTATAGCTATACTTATATAAAAGCGAAGAGAGATAAGACTCCTAAGCTTCTCTACCCCCTACTGATTCCTGCGCGACCTTACTAGTATCTAATAATAGATTTCATAGAGCTACTATTAGATAAGAACAGTTTCGACGCTAGCTTCGTGAATATAGATCGACTATTAAAGAAACTAGTCTTAATTCCTTACTATAAGACGATTATAGTACGATAAATAGCTAAGCTATTCGCTATCTATTAGAGTCGATACTTTAGTATACCAGATTCTATAGTCTTAGATCAGGGACTATAGTTTATTTCCAGTTTCTAGAACAAGTACTATCGAATCCTTAGTATAAAGGTTAAGCTTATTACCGCTTATAACCTAAATATCGACAGTTAAACAGAAGTTATAAACTAGTATATTAAGCAGAGATTATATCTATTTTACTCGTATTACTAAGACAATTAGAGCTCGCTTCTACTAGTTATAGATATCGTATAACTTACGCTTCCTTATAAGTCTCTTAGTACTATATCGCCGTTTCAGCTATTAAATAGTTACGAAGTAAGAACCCCTTAGGACCTGAATAACCCTTTACTACTAGCTACCGCTATAGAGGCTCTCAGTCGTAAGGATACGCTACGTATAGCAACTCGAATGTTAGATACTACGGAATTCGCTAAATCCTCGCTTAAAAGCTAATAAGATAAGATAGAATAGTTAGCTAACTATAGTCGCCGCGAGATAGATTAGAGAGTCGGAGATATAGTTCTAGTTTCTATAGCGAATTAGAAGATAGATAGACCTTCACGGAAGCTCTCTAATAAGCAGTATAGACTAGTAGAAGTGCTAGATAAAATAAGAGAGAGTTAGAAGCTCAAGCTATCGTAGGAATAGCAAATCCATCCTGTTTTCCACTTATACTCGCTACGCAAATATACCGAAAATCTACTACTAGGGCAAGTATAGTAGATACTAGTACTAGTTCAACTGCTACCGAAGTAAGACGAATAGGAAATTGAAGCTGTTTTAGGCTCAAGAGTCTCTCGCGGTACTTTATAATACTAAGTCAAGTGGACCGGAGCTAACGATAACCTTAAATAGTACTCCTACTTAGACGCTATAATAGCTTCTTACTTACTAAAGTATTTCTATCTACGATATCTAATAGCAAAAGGTCTCTTAAGGCTCCTTCTAAAGTGGCTAGAGGCGTATAATAATAGTATTAACGACTATAGCGAATTAGAGGACGATAAACCTATGATAGCTACTACTCGTATATAGTTTTTCAAGAGAGAGAGAGCGTAAGAGAGGTAGCGTTTTTCGAGCTTCGCGGACGAAGCTGTTCTCGGATAGGGAGGGTAGTATTACGGTCCGTACTATAAGGGCCTTAGGCTCCCAGGCATTATAGCAGGCAGGGCTAGCGGGATACGGTTAGCGCGTACTCGAGGGATGATTAGTCAGTCTAGCCCCACGTCTATACCTAGAGAGAGAGTCGAGAGTAGAAACCTCCCCTCTATCTTTTCTTGCCTTTATAAGCGTACCTCTTAGTAGTAATATAATACCTTATATAACCTCCTTGACGTGCCGTAACAATTATCCTCGAGTAAGCTTATTAAATACTACTATTAATATAGCGAAATAGTCTAGCTTATAGTCCGGCTCTTGTACTAAGTTATATAGGGTCGTAGCAGTAGTATTAACGTAGTATTATGACTTCGGGGCGATTATACGTATATCGTTCCTTTTAAACTATAGTAGTCCTAAAATCAGGTTATAGTCTTCTAAGCGTAGTATGCGTTCGTTCAGGTAAGCGTTCTTAGTTAAGGCAATTACTCCTTAGTTGTCTCCGAATATCTATACTAGTCTAGAGTCTTCCCTAATAAAGTAGGGGTATCCTAGATCTCGTAGTACTTATATAAACTATTAGCCTTACTTTACGCAGTTCGCAAGTGCTATATATTCTGATTCGCAGCTCGATATAGTAATAGAGCGCTGCTTCTTACTTAACTAAGAGAATAGTCTATTATAGAATATTAACACGCTTCTAGAGACACTTTTCCGGTTAACCTTATTACTCGCTTAGTTTATATTAGAGTAGAGAACTATAGTATTATATTCTCCCTCTAGTCCGTAGCGAATTCTTATCTTAATAGTTAACTTTAGGTACTATAGTAACGCTTTTAGGGCGTATCTATAGTGCTTAGCTAGATCGCTTATAAATTAACTAAGCTTTCCAAGGATAAAAGTAATATCTGATCTCGTAAAGATTATTACGTATATTAAGCTTCTAATAGCTTACTAGTATTCGTTTACGTTAATCCTTTCGTTATTATTACTCGCGTGGTAAAGGTTCTCGTAGCTTATTATTAGTATCTGTTTCGGTTTAAAGGTTTCCTAGGTAATACCGAACTTATTAAGTATACTAAGCAGATATTATTCTTAGTCGATTTCAAGGACCCTAGATAGTATATCGCAAGTGACTCTAGCTCTAAGAATCTTCTCTATCTCCCTTAGATTCTTAGCTTTAAATCTTCTAGAAAGTTTCGTATAAAACTAGTCTAGCTCCCCTTTCTTCCTAGCGCCCGCTATAATATCGTTGATATATATAAGGAGCTTAACTAAGTTTTCCTTATATATAAATATATATAAGTCAGTAGTACTTTATCGAAATCCCTATTCTAATAGTTCTGCCTTTATAAGCTTATTCTAGTCTCTTGCCGCTTACTTTAGTCTATATAAGCTTTTTAAAGCTTACTATACGTAACTATTCTTAACCTTAATCCCTTCCGGAACTTTTAAGAATATATCTTCCTTAAGTTCTAACTCTATAAATATATTCTTAATATCGTATTATTAGTATTCTAGATCCTCTTTAGTAACTATAGCTAAGAAAAGCCTTAGTATATCTATCCTAACTATTAGCGCGAATATTTAGTCGTAATCGAGCTTATATACTTAGCTAAATCCTCTTACGACTAAGCGAGCTTTATATTACTCTATATTCCTGTTTACTATAGTTTTTACTATATAGACTTATTTATAAGATACTAAGTTTAATCCCTCTAGTATAATAACTTCTCGGAACGTCTTATTTATATATAGAGATAATATCTCTTTAGATATAAAAGCTATCTACTACTTTACTTATAAGCTAATTATTACTTCCTTATATATCTTTAGGATCTTAATACTTATAATTTCTATAGCTACGAGGGTAATCTCGATCTCGTTACTTATCTATTTATCCCTTATAGATAAGTCTTTCTAGTTAGTTCATATAGGTTATCCTTTTAGTAGTATTTTCGCGATTATAGCTCTGATCCTCTTAGCTTCCCTTTAGTCTTCCGGTTCTGATCCTACTCTTTTCCTAGCTCGAGTAAAGTACTTAGGTACCTCTTAGTTATTTATAAATTAATTAAGTTAACTAAAATTAACCTAAGTAATAGGAGTTCTATCTATAGAGGTATCTATAAGTACTCTATTCGTCGATTCCGAATCTCGGTCTAAGGCCTTAGGGATTAAATCTTATATCTAGTAATCTATTAGCGTTACTTTAATAGAGTTATCCTAATACTCTAGAGTTAGTTCCGCTAATCCTAGTGTTCTAATTAGTAAGATGGACTTATAAGTCGATCGTGCTAATACTAGTGCGTTCGCAGGTCTATCCTATATAGTCTTTAGGTTATCTTTAGGTATCTTATCTAGTAAGACGATCTTAGGAGTATAATCTGATATATCCTCTTTAGTAAAGCTTAAGACGTTTATTAGTAGAATAAATAAAAGTATTTCTACTCGCAGATTTTCTATTATATTAACCTTTTCGCTGATTTCCTTAGGTACTCTAAGTCTCCCGCGAGCTCTTCTATCTAGAGCGATATTTATAGTTCCTTATAATCTAGCTATATAATTCCGAAGTCTTAGGTCGACTAATCTTCTATTACTACTTTTCTTAATAATAACCCTACTTATTATAATCGTTAAGCCTCTTTCGGGAGAGTAGATCTTAAAGTGCTTAGTTATGTTTTCCGAATATCCTATAAAGACTCTAACTCTATTAGAGTTAACGAGCTTATCGTAACGCTTACTTATAGGGAAAGTTTTCTTATTTATATATTAGAAGTATTTACTCCTCTATTTACGAATATAGTCGATTAATAGTATTTCTCCGGTAAAGGCTTTTATAAAGCAAGTCTTTTAATTGTTAATTATTAGTCTAGTAATAGTACGGTTTCTTATATACGAATCAGCTTCAGCGGCTTCGTCCCAGAATTCTAGTAGTAGCTATACTTCTTTAAGTATTATACGTATATCGAATTCCATAGTCTAAATTAATCTTTCAATAGGTCTATTCTAGTGCAATAATATAATAGTCGTTAATTATACAAGTATTCTATCTTTAGCTTTCTAATTAGAGGTAGCTTTTAATAATTCCGATATATTATCAGATCTCGCGCGTTTAATCTTCTTTCCGGATTATAGCTTAACTCCGAGTTTCTAGTCCTTAAGTACCTAGTAGGTATCGCTCTTAGCTTTCAGTAGAATTACCTAATCTCGTCGAGAATAGATATTAATAATTATTAGAAAGTAGCAGTTTCCCTATATTATAAGCGGAAATAGTCTAGTGATATCGAATTATACTAGATCGAGGATCTCAGTAGGCTAGAGACTTAGTTACTTTAGAATTCGGTTCTTTATTTTCGTAAGAGTATATATATCGTAGATATTTAGATCCTTAAGGATCTTAATTCTCTTCTAGAGTATAATTACTTTATATAAGTTCTGAATCTTATTAGGTCTAAGATATATAAATTATTAATAGTACTTAAGGTATTATTCGAGCTCTTTTCCTTCTGCGTTATCCTAGTTATCTGCAGTATTCTCGTCTGCTTCGGCAGCTAGAAGTACTTTTAGCTTATACGCTAGCTATTTACGTTAGCTATAATTAACTTATCTATTACTAATTACTTATTTATTAAAGGCTTTAGAGATATGTTTTATAATATATAAGCCTTAAAATTATATTACTTTTAAGACTTTCTTATTACTTTTTATAGTCTAGATACTTTTATTATCGAACTTTCCGAGGTAACTACTTTTATAGAGTTTCTTTATAGAGATCAAATTAATACCTAGTTTAGGAATAAAGAGTATATTATCTAAATTATAGGAAGTGAAGTTCTATCTATAGCTTTAACTAGCGCTATTCCTTATATATAAGAAGATAGTATTCCTCCTCTTATTTATATATAGACTTTAGATATTAGCTTTAATTCCCTAAATAAGTAGAGTTAGTTAGTTATAGATAAACTTACGCCTATATTAATTACTTAGTCTTCAGGAGTACTCTTACTTATTAATTCTTTTAATAATATAACTTTCTCTATAGTATTATTATTAGAACTAGATAATTTACTTATATCTCTTCCGGAGTCTTCTGATTCCTAATTAGTATCTAAATTTAATTCTACGATAGTAGTATATCCTCTTTTCTTATATCGCGAGACTCTAGATTTTAGCTTAGTAGAGCGTTCGTTTTTACTAGTTTAAGAAGATCGCGATTTCTTATCTTTAACTCGTGATCTAGTCTTATAAGTTAATTTATTATACTTCTTCCTTTCTTTTTCTAAACGAAAGTTCTTAGTATACTCTCTACTTATAGTCTAGAATTCGCAGTTAGTAATAAAGTAATTACTAGATCCGCAGCAGAAACACTTACTAGAAATACTTATTATACTTCGGTCTAATAAGCTACTATTCTCTTAAGAATAATAGTTCGGGTGATAATATACCTACTTATACTATTTCTATACTATATATACCCTTTCTTTACTATAGTTATTACTCTTAGTACCTAGGTCTTATAGTATTAATTTATACTCTTCTAAGGCTTTCACCTTTTCGTTAGTAGTTATTATAAGCTATAGTCTAAGGCTTTTAAGGAAAGTAATATAGTAACCTTGCTTTCGGAGCGATAAGGTAAGTAAGTGGAAAAGGGCCTTATCGGAATATGATTTTCCTATTTCTATATTAATAGTAATAAGCTTCTTACGGTATTCCTTTAGGTTTCACTATAATCTATCTATCCTATCGTCCTTATTAAATATAAAGGTCTAAATCTTCGTTATATATATATTCGCTATTAATAAGTTCGTTCTATTATATTTAACCTTTAGTTTAGTCTATAGTACTTCTACTGAATTATACTTATTAAGTAGTATAATATCATTATTACTAAGTCCTTCGATTATAATATCTAGGGCCTTCGAGTCGTCGGATACCTATTTCTCGGCTTTCTCTAGATTCTATATTCCGCTGAGCCTCTCGAAATCGCTCGTAAGGTCATCTATAGTTAATATCGATAGTATACTTTCGGAGGTAGTCTCTAGTATACTTTTACCTTTTATTCCGTCTCGAGTTATCTAGGTAAAGTTAACCTTACTAGTATCTATTATATAGAATATACTCTTTCCCTTAATCTTGATTTTAGCTTATAGAAACTATTTATTATAGTTCTTATAGCTTAAGATTAGTAGCTTATTATCTTTCCTTATTTTTATCCTATAGTTATCGCGCGGTACTCGATACATTCGACTGGATTTTCTATAAGTTAACTATAGTTAACTCAGTATATATATATAGTTAATAGATATTTATCTTTTACTAGCTATTAGTTTATATAGAGGCTATACTCGGTTTAAGAGTTACGAGTAGCTTACTTACTTACTACTCGACTTTATAATTATAAAGTTTCCTCTAAAGTCTACGAGTCGTAGAGTTATTTTTTATAAGAAATAATCTTTCTTATTATCCTCGGATTATTATTACAGATCTCCCTCTAAAGTCTACAGGTCGTATAGTTAGTATTAAAGGCCTTCTTACTTATAGCTCTCCGGTTATTATTAGCGCTCTTACATAGCCCTTTAGTCTTCTTACTTTAATTAGAATACCCTTATCTTACGTATTAGGGATTTTAATCGATCGCCTTACTTTCGTCGATTATTAGTACTCTTACTTAGCCCTTTAGTCTTCTTACGTTAACTAGAATACCCCTATCTTACTTATTAAGGCTTAAATCGATCGCCTTACTTTTCGTCGATTCGAAGTTACGTCCTGCCGGGGCTTATAGCCTATTGAAAGGAATATCCTTATTCTCGTATACCTGTAAGGACAGGGGTAATATTCACAGAGGAATTAGATACTAGTAGGTTAGACTATTATCTTTATTAAGTGACCTTTCTACTTGAGTTATAACTTCTACTTAATCTATAATATATCCTAGATATTCCTTAATATCCGGGCCTATGCACTAGCTCTAGTCCCGATTAAGCTGCCACGTGATACTGCACTGAATACTAACTATTCTAATAGTATATATATATAAGATATATTATACTCTATCTCTCTTCTTTTCTTTTTCTTATCTTTTTATTTCCTTAGTAGTAGACTATATAAGATCGCTCTTAGCCTCTCTACTTATTCTATCTTTACTCATATATTATTTTAAGTCTTATACTATTATATTAAATTAAAAGATTAAAATAGCTAGAGATAACATATTATAATATCTTATTATTAAGTTAGTTATTTAACAACTACTTATATATAGCTAAGATACTAGAGATCTCTCGGATAATTATAAATTAGAGTTTAATTCAGCTTATTATAAATAGTATAATAGAGAAGATCTTCGCTAATACTCTTTTAATAACTCCTTTAGTATAAAGGAATTATAAATAGATTTTAAAAAAATATAATAAATACCTTAGAACTTTAACTTCTACATATTACTACTAAAATAGCTTTAATATACTTCTTTTTAAGTTATTATTATAGCTTCTAACTAATAAACTAGAGATCTCTCTAATTCTAAAGGAACTCAATATAATTCTTCTTACTTTACTTCTGAACTTAATTTATTATACTTTTCATTACTTTAAATATCACTTATACTAGAGAATATCAATACTTCCTTAAGAAAGTATTAATTAAGAGAGAAAGGAAAATAAAAGCGAAATTTAGTAAAAGTATAATCGCTAAGTATTTTTACTTCTATAAATAACTCGAATCTAATCTATTTCCTCTTATAATAATTAGTAAACTAATAGAAAAAGAATAACTCTTGAGAAGATACTATAGATAGACTAATCTCTATATAAGATAAGTTCCTTATGTAAGTCCTTTACTTATCTTTAACTTTTTTACTAAAGCTAGTATTACAATCTCTATATATTCTAGAGTTTAATAAGCTAATAAACTTTATTCTAATATATAATACTAAGAGTAAAGATATTATTCCTAATAAACTATTATAAGCGCTATATACGCAATACCTGAAAAAACATATAATAAGAGGAGGCTCGGTTAGTATAAACCCGATCTGTAAACTTTAAGGTATCGTAATAAGAGGTAGAAAAGTATTTAATTCTTCTATATATAGTGGAGGCTAGAAGGTTATCTTAAAGATAACGTGGAACCTTAGTACTAATTAGTTCTGCTTTAGATTTTAGGAGGTTTAATATCCTTATATCTTTCCCCGATAGTATAAGTAATTACCCCTGATTATAAACTAGAATTAAAGTAACTAACTAAAGAAAGGAGGGAAAGGTAATACATTAATAAGATAAGTAAATATAAAGTAACGCTTTTAGTGTAAAGATACTGTGACGACAGCTCACCTGGATATCATATGAGAAGAAGGATAGATACCAGGGCCCAAGTTCATAGGTATCCCGGTATAACTAGTGTCCGACCCGGTATACTATCGGGCTAGTACTAGCATATATATATAAGTTGCCTTACACTCTATCTCTCTTCTTCTTCCTTCCTTATCTTTTTATTTCCTTTATAGTAGACTATATAAGATCGCTCTTAGCCTCCTTACTTATTTATTCTTACTTATATACCGCCTCGAGTCTTATATTATTATATTAAATAAAAAGATTAAGATAGCCGGAGATAGCTTATTATAATATCTTACTACTAAGTTAGTTATTTAATAATTACTCGTATATAGCCGAGATACTAGAGATCTCTCGGATAGCTATAAATCAGGGTTTAATTTAGCTTATCGTAAAAAGTATAATAGAGGAGGTCTTCGCTAACGCTCCTTTAATAACCCCCTTAGTATAAAGGAATTATAGATAGATTTTAAAGAAGGTATAATAAATACCTCGGAACTTCAATTTCTATATATTACTACTTAAATAGCCCTGATATACCTATTTTTAAGCTACTATTATAGCTCTTAACTAATAAACTAGAGACCCCTCCGGTTCTAGGGGAACTCGACGCGACTCCTCCTGCTCTACCTCCGAACCTAATCTATTATATCTTTCCTTACCCTAAACGTCTCTTATACTAGAGAACGTTAATACTTTATTAAGGAAGTACTAACTGAGAGAGAAAGGAAAATAAAAGCGAAATTCCCTAGGAGTATAATCACTAAGTACTCTTATTACTATAGATAACTCGAACCTGATCTATTCCCTCTTATAACGATTAGAGGACTAAGAGGAAAAGAATAACTCTCTAGAAGAAACTATAGATAGACTAATCTCTATATAAGATAGGTTCCTTATAAGGGTCCCTCGCCTGTCTTCGACTCTCCTATTAGAACTAATACTATAATCTCTACGTATTCTAGAGTCTAATAAGCTAATAAACTCTATTCTGATATATAGTACCGAGAGAGAGGATACTATTCCTAATAAACTATCTCCTTCTCCTAGCGCCGAATCAGTGGAGTTACGCCTTAGGAAGTCTTATCTTACTAAGAAGATCCTGCCCCTAGATAATAGATCAGACCTTACTTTCCTTTAATAGAGAGTATCGATACGAGACTAGCTAGCTATAAACGCTAACTATTACCTTATAGACTTCTCCTAGCGCGTTCTCGTATAGAGACTAGTTACTAGATTAGCTAAGGAGTATCTTACGCCTTAGTACTTTACTAACGAGTTTAAGACTAGTAATAAAATAATCTCCTTATTAGAGGAGAACTTTCTTACTAGTTTAGAAGAAGATAACTATTATAACGCTTTCTATTACTTAGAAATATAATAACCTAGCTATACCCGCGAGACTTTCACTGAGTTTTATAGTCGATTTTAAAGCGCTATTATCTAAAGTAAAGTTAAAAAGAAAGAGTAGTCCTTCTATATATAGGATAAGATTATACTATTCTTACGTGCTTTAACTCTTATTATTAAACTAATATAAAATAAGAATTACGCTTCTATAGTTAGATCCTTACTTTCTTTTAATACTAAGCGTTATTATAACTTAGAATATACTTATCCTAAGAAAGCTACTGCCTAAGTATAGTATCGTAAGCTTACTATTACTACTACGACCTCTACTAGTTCTACTTCTTACTAGTCCTTAAGCTTAGCCCCTCGATAAACTACTCTCGTACTATACGTATATACTTCTACCCTAGTATAAGCTAGTACTCCTTCCGCGCTAAAACGCCTTACTACCTCGACCGGAGAACCCCTTAGGTATTATAGCTATAGATAGCTTAGTTATATTAAGCTAGATTACTCTAACTCGCTTAAGGTTTAATTAATCGATAAATTTCCGGAAGAGGAAAAAGTAACCGAGGAAGTAGTAGAAGATATACCTTCCGAATTTAGACTAATACTAAAGAGAAACGATAAGGCCTAGGTAAAAACTCCTTCCTAGGTCTATATAAGTATAATCTCTCTAATCTTAACCTTAACTCCCTAATAAGAGGTAAGTAATTTATATACCTAACTATAGTTAGTATAAATAAGCTAAGAGTCTCTATAAATAGCTTAATTAATACTAGAGCGAATAGTTATCTATTTATTAATCGTACTCTTACTAGACGACTATCAGGGGCCCTTAGTATTAAATCGAGCTACTACTCTATTCTATTCTAATATATAGTTTCTAATAGTTCGTTAGAACTTATATTACTTATTTTTTATATTTATACTGTGAAAATTAAAGGTGGAAATCGGCCAAAGGTCAGAATAACAGAATAATAAGTGATCAATTTGACTTGCTTTACTTACTTAAAGAGAGCTAACTACAGGAGAGATTCTAGCTACTTATATAGCTATATGAGCTCTCTAGAACATTCTATACTACGTAATACAGAACTCTATAGAAGAAGACACGTATACCGTAGAATCATACTACATTAGTAGTACGTTAGTAGAAACCTCTAGAAGTACGATATGCGTACTAGAAAGTAGTAGAACTCTATCGAGAACCTTCATGGTAACTCTAACAAAGTATACAGGGTACAGGCTATTAACAAGGTACAGGGTATAGGTGCCGGGTACAACAAGGTACATGCGCAGAGTACTGAACCAGGTACTAAAACTATATACTGACAAGGTACAGGGTGTGTATGCTAATGCAGGCAAAACTGACAAAGGTACTAGTTACAAATCCAACACGCCCTCTTTATCAGAGCCTTATAGTCAGTTTTAAAACAGAACTATATAAGGTAAATCACTAATCGACTACCCTTAGGTTATTACAAAAGAAATATAATAAGGAATAGAAATGCCACCTCGTAGCTACCCTCCTAGGTTAAATAAACCTAATTCTCTTATAATAATCTGAATTATTAGCTCTAATAAGCTAGTTCAAGGTGTTTTATAAACTCCTTAAATTTAGGCCTATCTAGGGCTTTAGTAAACCCGTCTGCCTTTTACTTCAAAGTACTAATATAGATTAAATCTAGAGTACCTTAATTGATTAGGTCCCTTATAAAGTGGTACTTCACGGCTATATGCTTAGTTCTCTTACGGAATTAAGGGTTTTTAGAGAGTAATAAAGCGCTGTTATTATCAGTAAACACTAGGAACCTTTCTTAGAAGTAATAGCCTAATTCGGTAAGAAGTTATCTTATATAGACCGCTTCTTTAACTGCCGAATTAATAGCTATATATTTAGCTTCTATAGTAGACTAAGCTATAATCGATTGCAACTTCGACTTCCAAGAGAATAAGCAGCTTCCTATATAGAAGGAATATCCGCTAGTGGACTTAGCTGTACTAATATCTCCGGCATAGTCAGAATCGCAGTATCCGCTAATGTATTTACTAGAGCTATTAATATAAACTAAGCCTAGTTTAATAGAACCTTTAAGGTATCTAAGTACGTTCTTTATAGCTAAGATATGCGTATCGCTAGGGTTACTAGAAAACCTACCTAATTTGATTATAGCGTAGCTTATATTAGGCCTAGTAGCTAGCGTAAGGAATAGTAAGCAGCCTATTACTTGCTGAAACTATGATATATCTTCCTTAGTAGTCTTATTAGGATTAGGTTCTAATTTAACCTTTGAATCTATAGGCGTATTCTTCGGTTTATAATCTGATAAGTCAAACCGAGCTAGTACCTTCTCTATATAGCTAGCTTAATAGAGCTTCATATAGCCCTGATCTCTATTATAGTTAATTTCAATACCTAAATAGTCTTTTATTAGCCCTAAGTCCTTGAGTTTAAAGAAGTGTTTTAATTCTTCGATTAAGGACTTAATAGTACTTATATTAGGGCTAATTAGAGCTAGATTATCCACGTATATAAAGATTATAATCTTAAGCTCTTTATTAACTAATATGCAATTTTCGGATAAGATTAACTTAAATCCGAATTTATTAACTAATACCTCTTTTAGCGTAATAAACTATAGTCTAGCTGATTACTTAAGACTATATAATACTTTCTAGAGTAGGAGGAGTTTATTAGCGTAATAATCTACGCCTTCCGGGGGGTAAATATATAAGGTATTAACATCTATATTACTCTGTGTAAAAGCGGAGATTATATCCATCTAATACATATACTACTTATAGAGTACTACTAAGGCAAATATAAGACGCTAAGCTATTTACTTAACTATACTAGCATATATATCTAGGTAGTTTATACCGTATAATTACTTAAACCCTTTAGCTACGAATCTAGCTTTGAATTCGTAGTACTCGCTCTCTAGTTCTTTAATCTTATAGACCTAGCGAGTTTTTAGTAGTTTTATAGTCTTAGTATTACTATTAACTACTTTCCACGTATTATGATTTTCAAGGGAGGCAATTTCTTTATTTATAACTTTTAGCTAATAATCCTTATAAGGACTATTTATAGCTTCTTTATAGCTCTTAGGCTCGTAGATAACTACTTCCGGATCCTTTTTAATAAGGATTCTTTCCGGATCAGGTAATAGCCTAATTTCTTCGTCTGATTTAGAGCTAATAAAAGCCTAGTAAGCTAAATTAATAACGTTTTTATATACGCTATAAGCCTCTTTCTGCTCTTGAATTAATCGCTTATTATTCTGAATAGCTAAAGCTATATTAGGGTCTTTAGCGTGACTTCTAGTAGTAACGTTAAGTACCTAATAAGAGTAGTCCCTTCTACGTTTTATACCTCGTTTAGGTATTTCTACTATAGGTGTTTCTTCGGCTATATCGTTAAAGAGATCAAGTTCTATATCTTCTATGACTTTTTCTTTTAATGAATTATTAGCTATTTTATAGTTGATTTTCTCCGAGTTTTCAGCTCTAGATAAGTCTGATTTAGGAGTATTTATAGGTGAAGAAATCACGCGATTTAAACAGTTAGAGGTCTCGCAATCGTTAAGTGTCTTATTAAAGGATTCTAATTCTTCCTTAGAGATTACTTTATCCTTAAAAGTTAAATCTTCCTTAATTAGGACGTTTTTAGAGCTTATAATAGCTCTCTTCTCAGGTATATATACTAAGAAGTTATTTGCGGACTTATACCCTATAAGTATACCTCTATCGGACTTATCTTTAAACTTATTACTCCTTTTATTAATAAGAACGTAAGTAAGAGAGCCTAATACTCTAATATAATCAAGAGTAGGCTTTTTACTAAAGAGAACTTCAAAGGGACTCTTTTTAATAACCGAATTATAAGAGCGATTCTTTATATAAGCTATTCCTTAGATTATTTAAAGCTAAAGGAATAAGAGTATATTCTTATCTGTATAGATAGCTATAAGCCTTTCTATAATATATCGATTTAAACGCTCTGCTATACTGTTTTACTCAGGAGAGTAAGGACTAGTATATTCACAAATAATACCTTTATCTTTATAAAAGATAGTCTATTTATTAGATTTAAACTCCCTAGCGTTATCTAGCTTAAAGGCTCTAATTTTAGCGACGATTTTTGATTTACTTTACTTAAATTAAGTAGTTATTATATTATACCACTCGATTAAGGTATCGTAGGCCTTAGCCTTATGTTTTAGAGCGTATACCTAAATAGCTCTAGAGCCTCTATATATAATAGTTAAGAAGAATCTTTCTGTAACGATATAAGACTTAAGGCGGTATACAAGTAAGAATAAATAAGTAGGGAAGCTAAGAGCGATCTTATATAGTCTAGTACGAAGGAAACAGAAAGATATAGAGCTCTGAAGAAGTCTGCACCTTCTATATATATAAGGAGGGTATACCTAAGGCACCGATACTAGCCCGTATCTGCCACGTATACTATGCGCTATTATATTACCCTCTTCCAAGATAAAAGCTCGCCCTCGAGCCTTTAAAGGTAAATAAAAAACGAAAGAAAAGAGAGTTAAATCTAGTCGAATTCTAAATAAAATCTAAGTGATTATTAATCTAAAGCGTAAGACGCAAATCACTTCTTCTTCGTCTTTAATATCGGATAATCTCCCTTACAATAACCGTGCTTCTTATAGTAGTAATACTATACTTCCTCGATAGGTATTAAGGGCTCAGAAGACGTACTAACTATCGGTAGAGCTAGAGTAGCTCGAGGTATTAAAGGTAGTCGAGAGAGTTCCAAATCGAGTGCCGTAAGAGAAGAGACTATAGCTGAATAATCAGTCTTCTAAGAGTACTTAATTAGAGCGGCAGCTATACGTAGCCGTATAGTAAGCTTTAGCTAGAGGTAAAAGTACTACTCTGATTTAGCTATACCTCCGAGAATTGCTGAGCTTTAGAACTTTATACGGAATTATAAAAAGGACTCCTTTTTCATTAAAAGCTTATGAAATTCGGTCCGATACTGCTCCGTTTCGAGTCCGGAAAGTTAATAAGAAGCGAGTACTGAAATTATCTCTTTAGTAGAGGAGAAAGGCGTAATTTCCGAGAGATACTATAGTTCTAAGTAACCTCTTATAAGGCTAGAAGTAGAGCTCTAGACTAGCGCTTTATAAGTACGCGTAGTCGGATATCAGTCTGAATTAACTTCTAGTCAGTCCTAAATAGAAGTATACTATTAGCTAAAAGACAAGTTAATCCCTATATTAAAATTATTAATACTTTTAGTTAGTTACGACTTACTAGAGGTCCGTAAATTATTAATTAAAGAGTATTTAAGAGTAGGTTCTATTAGTAATTATAATACTGAGTTTACCGAAAGTCTAAGGTTTACCGAAGGTCTAGAGTTTATCGATTATACCTAAGTACGTAAAAATTCGGCAAATATCTATTCGATACGACTAATACTAATAGAAAGCTCCCGAGTAGTCGATTCTATCTATAATTAATAGTCTTTAATCGATTGAAGTAATTCTATAATAGGTACGGAATCAGAGGGGCTGCGAGAGTATTCCGGTGAAGCCGTAGGAGCTGGCTGAGCCTTCTTAGGAGGCATAGTATTAGGTAAGCGAGGCTAAGCGAAGGTGATAGAATACTTGAAAGTTATNAGTCTGCACCTTCTATATATATAAGGAGGGTATACCTAAGGCACCGATACTAGCCCGTATCTGCCACGTATACTATGCGCTATTATATTACCCTCTTCCAAGATAAAAGCTCGCCCTCGAGCCTTTAAAGGTAAATAAAAAACGAAAGAAAAGAGAGTTAAATCTAGTCGAATTCTAAATAAAATCTAAGTGATTATTAATCTAAAGCGTAAGACGCAAATCACTTCTTCTTCGTCTTTAATATCGGATAATCTCCCTTACAATAACCGTGCTTCTTATAGTAGTAATACTATACTTCCTCGATAGGTATTAAGGGCTCAGAAGACGTACTAACTATCGGTAGAGCTAGAGTAGCTCGAGGTATTAAAGGTAGTCGAGAGAGTTCCAAATCGAGTGCCGTAAGAGAAGAGACTATAGCTGAATAATCAGTCTTCTAAGAGTACTTAATTAGAGCGGCAGCTATACGTAGCCGTATAGTAAGCTTTAGCTAGAGGTAAAAGTACTACTCTGATTTAGCTATACCTCCGAGAATTGCTGAGCTTTAGAACTTTATACGGAATTATAAAAAGGACTCCTTTTTCATTAAAAGCTTATGAAATTCGGTCCGATACTGCTCCGTTTCGAGTCCGGAAAGTTAATAAGAAGCGAGTACTGAAATTATCTCTTTAGTAGAGGAGAAAGGCGTAATTTCCGAGAGATACTATAGTTCTAAGTAACCTCTTATAAGGCTAGAAGTAGAGCTCTAGACTAGCGCTTTATAAGTACGCGTAGTCGGATATCAGTCTGAATTAACTTCTAGTCAGTCCTAAATAGAAGTATACTATTAGCTAAAAGACAAGTTAATCCCTATATTAAAATTATTAATACTTTTAGTTAGTTACGACTTACTAGAGGTCCGTAAATTATTAATTAAAGAGTATTTAAGAGTAGGTTCTATTAGTAATTATAATACTGAGTTTACCGAAAGTCTAAGGTTTACCGAAGGTCTAGAGTTTATCGATTATACCTAAGTACGTAAAAATTCGGCAAATATCTATTCGATACGACTAATACTAATAGAAAGCTCCCGAGTAGTCGATTCTATCTATAATTAATAGTCTTTAATCGATTGAAGTAATTCTATAATAGGTACGGAATCAGAGGGGCTGCGAGAGTATTCCGGTGAAGCCGTAGGAGCTGGCTGAGCCTTCTTAGGAGGCATAGTATTAGGTAAGCGAGGCTAAGCGAAGGTGATAGAATACTTGAAAGTTATAGAAGAAGCGAAAGTCGAAATCGAATTCTGAAGAAGCCGAAAGATTAAGGAGAGTTAGATATCTTTATTAAGTAGATATAGAAAATATTAAATTAAAAGTTCTAGTAGAGGGAGGTCGATTCTACTAAGGGGGGCTAAATTATACTAGGGTATAGGGATTACGAGTCGAATTCTGATAATTTCTACTAAGGTAATAAGCTACTTCGTCTTAGCCTAAAAGTAAGGTTTTTCGCTATTAGAGCTACTTTCGGAAGATTGAAGTCGGGTGAGGAGATAATGAATATTAGGGCCTATAGGGAAGTTTCCACTTAAAATTCGTCTGCTGTTTTACTTCGTACGCACGAAAGAACGAGTTTCGAAGTATCTGAGAGTGACTTCGTAGTAATACTAGTGCTTCTAAGGCTAAATTATATTTAAATTCCTAGCTATCTAAGAGATCTCTAGAATCTTAGCTCTTTTGAAAACCTAACTATCGAATTCGTAATTAATAGTATTAACTATTTCCGTATAATTCCGAAAATCTAAGGTAAGTAGAGATAACTTAGTAAAGAGCTCCTTAGTAGTTATACGTGCGAATCGAGTTTTCTAAGTAAGATATTATTTAATATTATCCCCGGCGGTCTTAATCTTTCTATTTAATATAACGATATAAGACTTAAGGCGATATATAAGTAAGAATAAATAAGTAGGAAAGCTAAGAGCGATCTTATATAGTCTAGTACGAAGGAAACAGAAAGATATAGAGCTCTAAAGGAGTCTGCACCTTCTATATATATAAGGAGGGTATGCCTAAGGCACCGATACTAGCCCGTATCTGCCACGTATACTATACGCTATCACACTTTCTCCCTTTAGACTTTTAATCTTAAAAGGGCCCGCTATATCTATATTAAAGATAGTAAGCGGAAGGGTATCCGATATAGGCTTAGTACTACTTATAGCATGTATTTTACCGCTATTATAGGCAGAATAGTTAGATAAATCTAACCCCTTTTAGATTTTTAATTCTTTAGATCCTTCTATAGTCTTATAGATAAACTCCTTATTAGTATATAATAGACGCTTATAATATAGGTCTAATTTGCTACTTTTATTAGAGTCTACCTTAAAAGACACAGGCTCGAGCAGCTTATGATTTACGTCTACTTCTAAGTAGTACGTATTATAATACTATCTAGCTTCTATATTAATAGAGCTATTAGATATATTTATACCCTTTTTATTAAAGGTAACTTTCTAATCTTTATTAGTTAGTTCCTTAGAGCTTAGCAGAGTAGTTTTAAGGCTAGGTATATAATTTACGTCTTTAATAAGTACTCTATCGCTTTCCCTAGTAATTATAGGGATATCTCCTCTACTTATTATAAGCAAAATATCACTATTAGCAATAGTAATAGACTTCTTAGAAACAGGTTTATAGTCTAATAACTAGCTTTTATTCGGTGTATAATACTCAGAAGCGCCAGAATCGAGTACTATTCTATAGTTATATATAGTAGCGTAAGCTTGATCTGCTATACTACTACTACTACTAGTACTACTGAAAGAACTTATAAGGGCTTTAGTAGACTCCTCTTTTGATTCTTTAGCGCCTTTACCTTTCGACTTCTTCCTAGTCGATTTATTAGGTATAAGCTCAGGGTGCTTTATATAGCAATTTGCCTTCATATGATTTGTTTTATTATAGTAACTATACTTCTTACTGCCTTTCGAATTCTTCTCCTTAAAAGCCCTA
>FJUW01000066.1:67022-115017 GCA_900074885.1 Rhynchosporium graminicola
GTAAGTAGAGATAACTCAGCGAAGAGCTCCCTAGTAGTTATACGTGCGAATCGAGTTTTCTAAGTAAGATATTATTTAATATTATCCCCGGCGGTCTTAATCTTTCTATTTAATATAACGATATAAGACTTAAGGCGATATATAAGTAAGAATAAATAAGTAGGAAAGCTAAGAGCGATCTTATATAGTCTAGTACGAAGGAAACAGAAAGATATAGAGCTCTAAAGGAGTCTGCACCTTCTATATATATAAGGAGGGTATGCCTAAGGCACCGATACTAGCCCGTATCTGCCACGTATACTATACGCTATCACACTTTCTCCCTTTAGACTTTTAATCTTAAAAGGGCCCGCTATATCTATATTAAAGATAGTAAGCGGAAGGGTATCCGATATAGGCTTAGTACTACTTATAGCATGTATTTTACCGCTATTATAGGCAGAATAGTTAGATAAATCTAACCCCTTTTAGATTTTTAATTCTTTAGATCCTTCTATAGTCTTATAGATAAACTCCTTATTAGTATATAAAAGACGCTTATAATATAGGTCTAATTTGCTACTTTTATTAGAGTCTACCTTAAAAGACACAGGCTCGAGCAGCTTATGATTTACGTCTACTTCTAAGTAGTACGTATTATAATACTATCTAGCTTCTATATTAATAGAGCTATTAGATATATTTACACCCTTTTTATTAAAGGTAACTTTCTAATCTTTATTAGTTAGTTCCTTAGAGCTTAGCAGAGTAGTTTTAAGGCTAGGTATATAATTTACGTCTTTAATAAGTACTCTATCGCCTTCCCTAGTAATTATAGGGATATCTCCTCTACTTATTATAAGCAAAATATCACTATTAGCAATAGTAATAGACTTCTTAGAAACAGGTTTATAGTCTAATAACTAGCTTTTATTCGGTGTATAATACTCAGAAGCGCCAGAATCGAGTACTATTCTATAGTTATATATAGTAGCGTAAGCTTGATCTGCTATACTACTACTACTACTAGTACTACTGAAAGAACTTATAAGGGCTTTAGTAGACTCCTCTTTTGATTCTTTAGCGCCTTTACCTTTCGACTTCTTCCTAGTCGATTTATTAGGTATAAGCTCAGGGTGCTTTATATAGCAATTTGCCTTCATATGATTTGTTTTATTATAGTAACTATACTTCTTACTGCCTTTCGAATTCTTCTCCTTAAAAGCCATATTAGCTTATAAATCGGTAGAAGTATTCATTCTAGCCTCTTCTAATATAAGATCTCTTATTAAACCTTCTATATCGATAGAAGAAAGGTTATTAGAGATTTCTTCGTACTTCCTAGAAGTAAAAGAATTAAAAGAACTAGGTAAACCTTTAAATATAAGGCTCGCTAGTATAAGCTTTAGAATCTCATACTTGAGCTGCTTTAGATAGACTGAACTAGCTTGAATTACGCTAGTATACTTGTCTATATTCTTATAAGAGGAGTAGGTATTATCGATAATACGTTTTATATACCTACTAATCTCCTCTAGGCTAGTAGAACCGTAGGTAGCTATAATAGCTTCCTATAGGTCTTTTGCGCTAGTCTTATCCTTAAATCTATCGAGGTTTTCAAGTGATATAATCGACTTAATAGCGCCTAAAGCCTTCTTATTTACACGCTCAAAATCAGCTAGTCTCTCGTAGTATTTAATCGCTAGCTCAGGAGAGTAAGAAGTATAATCTATTCTCTTTTCGCCTTACGCGTTAATACGTTCTTCTGACTTAAAGTAGAGAGCTCGGCTAGGCTTAGTCTTAGTACTATTAATATAAGACATATAGCTGTTTACCTCTAAATAGAGGCTAGCCATATTAAGCTACTCTATATAGTTAGAGCGGCCTACTAGCTTATCTCCCTTGAAGGAAGATATGATTCCTTATAGGCAGTTTAGTACTAAGTACTAAGAGGTCTTTAAAAGTACGAGTTTTACTCGTATAAGCTACTAAGTAGCTTGAAAAGATACTGACCTTATCTTACCCTTGAAAAAAGATAGTAGCTACGCCGAGCTTGCTATCTTACCGAGTTTTTCGCTTAGTAAAAATCAATAGTAGTGTATAGTAACTACGTCTGTCGTATTTGCTATTGAATTAACCTTACTACTAGGCCCAGTTTTACCTTATAGCGCCTCAAGTACTACTATTAAGTAACCCTCTCCGAGGATAGCTTCTAATACTTAATAGTAGCCTATATTAGCCGACCTATAATATATGCTAAGCTAAATAGCGATCAGAAGCTATATACTACTACTTAACGAGGCCTAGCTTCTAAACTAAGTCGGCAGTAGCCACGGGCACCCCGGAATAAGATCTTAGCCTTCGTACCTAGGGTCACTAGTGTGACGACAGCTCACCTGAATATTACATGAGAAGAAGGATAGATAACAGGGCCTAAGTTCACAGGTATCCCGGCAGAACTAGTATCCGACCCGGTATAATATCGGACTAGTACTAGTATATATATATAAGGTGCTTTATACTCTATCTCTCTTCTTCTTCTTTCCTTATCTTTTTGTTTTCTTCGTAATAGACTATATAAGATCGCTCTTAGCCTCTCTACTCGTTTATTCTTACTTATATACCGCCTTAAGTCTTATATCGTTATATTAAATAAAAAGATTAAGATAGCCGGAGATAGCTTATTATAATATCTTACTACTAAGTTAGTTATTCGATAACTACTTGTATATAGCCGAGATACTAGAGGTCTCTCGGATAACTATAAATTAGGGGTTAATTTAGCTTATTATAAATAGTATAATAGAGGAGGTTTTCGCTAACGCTCCTTTAATAACTCCCTTAGTATAAAAGAATTATAAATAGATTTTAAAGAAAGTATAATAAATACCCTAGAACTTTAACCTTTACGTATCGCCGCTGAAATAGCCCTAATATACCTTTTTTTAAGCTACTATTATAGCTCTTAACTAATAAACTAGAGACCCCTCTAGTTCTAAAGGAACTTAACGCGATCCCTCCCGCTTTACCTCCGAACTTAACTTATTATACCCTTCTTTACCTTAAATATCTCTTGCCTTAGAGAACGTTAATACCTTATTAAGGAAGTACTAACTAAGAGAGAAAGGAAAATAAAAGCGAAATTCACTAAGAGTATAATCGCTAAGTACTTCTATTACTATAGGTAACTCGAACCTGATTTATTCCCTCTTATAATAATTAGCAGACTAGGAAGAAAAGAATAACTCTCTAGAAGATACTATAGATAGACTAATCTCTATATAAGATAAGTTCCTTATAAGGGTCCTTTACTTATCTTCGACTCTCTTACTAGAACTAATATTATAATCTCTATATATTCTAGAGTTTAATAAGCTAATAAACTCTATTCCGATATATAGTACTAAGAGAGAAGATACTATTCCTAATAAACTATTTCCTTCTCCTAGTATTAAATCGATAGAGTCACGCCCTAGGAAGTCTTATCTTACTAAGAAGATCCTACCCTTAGATAATAAATTAGACCTTACTTTCCTCTAATAGAGAGTATCGATACGAGACCGGCTAGCTATAAACGCCGACTACTACCCTACGGACTTCTCCCGGCGCGTTCTTATATAGAGGCTAGTTACTAGATTAGCTAAAGAGTATCTTACGCTTTAGTACTTTACTAACGAGTTTAAAACTAGTAATAAAATAATCTCCTTATTAGAGGAGAACTTTCTTATTAGTTTAGAGGAAGATAATTACTATAATGCTTTCTACTACCTGGAAATATAATAACCTAGCTATATACGCGAGACCTTCACTAAGTTTTATAGTCGATTTCAAAGCGCTATTATCTAAAGTAAAGTTAAAAAGAAGAAGTAGTTCTTCTATATATAAGATAAGATTATATTATCCTTACGCGTTTTAACTCTTATTATTAAACTAACGTAGAATAAAGACTATACTTCTATAGTTAGATTCTTACTTTCTTTTAATACTAAATATCACTATAACTCAGAATATACTTATCCCGAGAAAGCTACTACCCTAGTATAGTACTATAAGCCTACTATTACTACTATAACCTCTACTAGTTCTACTCCTTACTAGTCCCTAAGCTTAGCCCCTCGATAAACTACTCCTATACTATACGTACTTACTTCTACCCTGATATAGTCTAGTACTCCCTCCGCGCTAAAACGCCCTGCTACCTCGACTAGAGAACCCCTTAGGTATTATAGTTATAAATAGCTCAGTTATATTAAGTCAGACTACTCTAACTTACCTAAGGTTTAATTAATCGACGAATTTCCGGAAGAGGTGAGAGTAACTAAGGAAGTAGTAGAAGATATACTCTCCGAATCTAGACTAATACTAGAGGGAAACAATAAGGCCTAGGTAAAAACTCCTTCTTAGGTCTATATAAGTATAATCTCTCTAATCTTAACCTTAACTCCCTAATAGGAAGTAAGTAATTTATATACCCGACTATAGTTAGTATAAACGGACTAGGAGTTTCTATAAGTAGCTTAATCGATACCGGAGCGAATAGTTATCTATTTATTAATCGCACTCTTACCGGATAACTATCAGAGGCCCTCGGTATTAAAATCGAGCTACTGCCTTATTCTATTCTAATACGTAGTTTCTAATAGTCTATTAGAACCTATATTACCTATTTTATACGCTTATACCTTTCTATTAATAGTAAGCGTATTTATAACTGCCCTTTCATTCTCCTCGATTTAGGATAATAAGATATAATTATTAGTATTAAATAGATATAACGATTTCAGGTTAAGCTAGATACGCTCTACTATAAGCTACTATAATCGGAACGCAATCTAGCTACTCTCTAATATAATAAGGAGATAATTATAACTCTACTACCTTGTAAACTTAGTATTAATCGATCTTACTAAATCGATACTAACGCGCGGGACTTAGCTATAAACTAGCTAAACTAACGCCGATTATACTAAATAATAGCGATATAGTATATTAATATATTATCCTTACTATTTAACTTATTTCCGCTTATCGCTAAGAAATCGGAACTCCTTTCCGCTCTGAATTTATTAAGAAAGGTACCTGCGCCGAAACTCTACTATAAGTGCTCCTCTTAACCTCCGAGGATCTAGAAACTAGTTCCGATTTACTAAATTAGTACTATAGCTTTTTAATTTAATATAAAACGTAAAAGTTCCGAATTATTCTTTACTAGTATCTATAAGATAGACTGCCTCTTATAAGACTATCTAAATAGTAACTCTCTTAAGAATCCCGATACTAAATAACTTATAGCCGAAAAGCTACCGGAATAGTACTATACCCTTAAGGAAGCCTTTTCTAAGCGGGATTCTAATATTCTTCCGCTTTATCACTTATACGATTATAGAATTATCTTAGAAGAACTATTACTTAATATATATTCGCCTTTATATTAGTAATCTATAGATAAACTATAAGTAACTAAAGAGTATCTTAAAAAGAACTTAGATAAGGGATTTATCGAATCTAGCTAAAGTCTCTTTATATTACTTATACTATTTATTAAGAAGGCCGATAGAGAATTACGCTTCTATATCGACTATTATAAGCTTAATACGATCACTCGAAAGGATTCCTACCTAATACCTAGGATAAATAAGCTCTTAACTCGTATATCTAAAGTAGTAATCTTTACTAAACTAGATATCTAGGTAGTATTTAACTATATCTATATAGACTCCGAATCCGAGGAGTATATTACCTTCTGAACCTGCTTCAGATCTTATAAATATAAAGTACTATCTTTTAAGCTTTATAATAGACCTAGTACTTACTAGCGATATATAAATAATATATTACTAAACTACTTAGATAATTTCTATATAGCTTACTTAGATAATATTCTTATATACTCGGAAATACTCTAGGAATATAAGGAATATATTAAATTAGTACTATAATACTTAATAGATACCAGACTCTAAGTAGATATTAAGAAAAGCGAATTCTATATTACTCGGACTAAATACCTTAGATATATTATTATTACTAACGGAATCGAGCTAGATCCCGAGAAGGTAGCACTATTAGTAGACTAGAAGTACCCTGAAATAGTAATAGCTATAAAATCCTTCTTAGGATTCTATGAGTTTTACTATTAATTTATTCGGAATTTCAGCCTTATCGCTAAACCTCTCTTAGTACTTACTCGGCTTATAGTACTATAGAATTTCACTAACGATTACAAGAAGTCCTTCGACGATTTATATTAATAGCTACTATCGGTATAGAAACTATACTATTTCGACCCTGAATTATAAACTAAACTAGAAACTAATACCTCCGATAGTATAATAGCTAGAGTTATCTCTTAATTATATAAAGATAACTAGTAGTATCTAATTAGATTCTATTCCTATATTCTTAATAGATATAAACTAAACTAGAAGATCTACGATAAGGAGCTATACGCTATTATTAAGTCTTTCCGGAAATAGAGACCGGAACTTATATCTCTATAATACTATACTAGCGTATATACGGACTATCGATCCTTAAAATACTTTATAACTATTAAAGTCTTAACTAGTAAGTAAGCTAGATAGATAGAATTCCTTTCCGAATTTAACTTTCAAATTATATATACGCTTAGTAAAGATAATACTAAAGCTAATATCTTTAGCTATAAGGAATAAGATCTAAGGATATAGGAATAATAGAAATAGATTAGTAGATCTTAGGTTTTATTACCTTTAGACCGCCTAGAACCTAGGATTAATACGGAACTTGCGGAGTATTATATCGATTAAATTAGTTATATATACCTAATATCCCTAGGGACTAATACGCTACCGGAACTCGTATATAACTCCTTTAATTTAATCGAGAAACTATACTAATTTAATTAAGAATCGTTTTCTAAGGAATGAAATATACTAAGAGATAGCTATATTATTAATAATAGTTTACTACTTTATAATAGTTATCTATACGTATAATACTATACTCTACTATATATTCGTTTAATTAGCAAAGTCTATAATTAAGTTTCCTCTGCTTATCTAAACGCGAGTAACACTACTGAAATAATTTCTACTTATTATTACTAGAAAGGACTTATATCAGACGTAAAACGGTATACTTATAATTACTACCCTTACTAGTACTCTCATCCGAAATAGACGAAATAGTAAGGATTCCTCTACTTATTACTAGTACTTAGCTACTTTATATAATACTTAGCTATAGATTTTAAGGACTTCCCGCCTAATAACTAAGGATTTAATAGGATATTAGTATTTATTAACTACTTAGGGAAAGACTCTATATCGATACTATATTATTATAATATTAATACCCGTAGGATAGTAACGTTATTTATCTAATAGATATATTATTTCGGATATACTCCTAAGTTAATTATATCCGACTAAAGAGCTTAGCTAATCTTATCCTTCTAATAAGAGTTTTACTATATAATTAGAGTTAAAGTTAAGCTCTTTATCTCCTTCTACTAGTAAACTAACAGATAAATAAAGATTATAAATTAGTATATTAACTAATACTTTAGACCTTTTATTAATTACTACTAGAGTAACTAGGGCGAACTACTACTGATAATAGACCGCGCTTAAGTAACTTTACTTTATAATTCTATTAGTATAGCGCTATATACCTTTAAATACGATATATTACTATAAAATAGCTAAAACTAGAAATAACTTATCGGATCGATACTATAAGAGAAGCTTAATTATACTAATACTAAATCTTTAGCTAAACGTACTAAATCCGCTATCGAGATTATAAAAGCTAATATACTAGCTACTTAGTATAAAATAAGCGCTATAATTTACCTGAAACAGCGTAGTATCAACTAAGAAGTTAGAGATAAGGTATTTCTCTCTATAAGGAACCTTAAGAATTACTAGCTAAGTAAGAAACTATCTAGTCTCTAAGTAGGATTATACTAAGTCTTAGCTAAGATCGGATACTTCTATAAGCTAGATTTACCCCCGGGATCTTCTATTTATAATATATTCGCTCCTGAATTACTTTTTAAGGACTCGGACGACCTATTACTAAGCTAAGAGTTATAAAACCTACTCCCGGAGGTTATCGCTACTTAAGAAGAGTAGGAGTTATAAGATATACTTACTATATAGCTCTTAAGAGGTAATCTGAAGTATTAAGTTAGCTAGCTAAGCTATAACCCGGACCTAACTTAATATAACGCTTCCGATCTAATAAGTACTCCGTATAAGCTTAGAGACTTCTATACTATTAACTTAAGTAAACCTAGACCTCCGCGTAAACTAGATTAGTAGATTAAAGCCTAGGAAGATAGAATAGATAACTATAGTTACTTAGAATATAATAAGCTATTATAGTTACTAGTATTAGAATTTATTACTAGGGATAATCTCCCGATTATACTCTATAATAATACTATATCTAAAACTCTACTTCTTTAACTACTTCTATTTTACTAGCTTTCTCTTTTAAGTTCTTCGGAGCTCTTAGTAATTCTGGAATATCTAGAATCGGAATTACTATATTTAACTCCTTACTTAAATCTACTAATATAGCCCTAGTAGTAGACTAAGTATAATAGCTAATCTTACGAGGTTTCTTCTTTGAAGAAAGTCCGAGAGTATCTAGATCTAATACTATCTCTGAACTAGAAGGTAAATTCCTCTTTCCCTTAGTATTAGATATTATAGCTTTAAATATAGCCTTTTTCGCAAATTCCTATATAATATTATTTAACTTCTTTATCTGCTTTAATACTATTTATACTATTAACTTAGATTTCGCCGAATCTACTATTAAAAGATCTAGATCTTATATTACGTTAGTATTATACTAGTATCTAAGGATTTAAGATCTTAACTTATTACCTTAATAAACTCTAACTCCTTAAATACTTTCTCTATAGAACGCCTTAAAGCTTAAGTCTCTGCTAATTATATAGTAATAATCTCTAATATAATAGTAAGAGTAGCAGATTTCGTAAGACAATAGATCTAATTAATCGCCTTATAAGTAGCTATAATACCGCCCCGATTTAGCTCCGCGTCTTTAGCTTCGCCGCTAGGAAGTAACTCGGATAAAATAGCGTACTCTATATTAATATAGTTAGGTAACTATAACGTATTAGTATATATACTTACGTTTAGGTTTAAGTAACTTATAGGCTTATAACTGCTCTTTAATACTAAATAATACTTATAAAGCTTAGAGTTAAGCTTATTAAATAAGTATAAGAGTTCTAAAACAGGAGTATTATTATACTTTATCTTAAGGAAAGCGCGGATATACTATAGGTAATATATAAAATACGCCGACGAAAGAGTACTAGTAGGAACTAGTAAAGGTACTATAGGAGTTAGTATTATAGATCTATAAAACTCCTATATTACACTTAAGGACTATCCTTAAAACTAAGATAGGAAACTTACTTATATTAAGAGAAGAGTTAATTAAGTCGATTAATATATAAGATTATAGTAGACTACTATAGTAGTTAGTAATAATACCTACTCCGGAAGCTATATCGTAGTCTAGGGAGAATAAACTTATAAGTTGAAGTAGTTATTATAGTTAAAAAGGAAAGGCTCTAATATTAATAAATCCCTTCCTTTATATACTCCACGCTTTACTTAAACTCGATTCCTACTATAAATAGATAAAGTAAATACTACTTACCGCCTGATTTAGAAGCTATAACTAATATAGTACTATTATAGCGACGTAACTAGTCAGAACCTAATAAAGAATTTACTACTACTAAAGAGCGGCTAGCGCCTGTTACGCGAATATCGACGAAAACAGTTATAATAAAGACTAATTCTAATATAAACTATAACCTTCTGAGCTTAGGGTTAAGCTCTTCTTAGGGGGGGGGTAATATAACGATAGCTTACTTGAATATTATATGAGAAGAAGGATAGATAATAGGGCCTAAGTTTATAGGTATCCCGGCAGAACTAGTATCCGACCCGGTATAGTATCGGACTAGTACCGGTCTATATATATAAGGTGCCTTATACTCTATCTCTCTTCTTCTTCCTTCCTTATCTTTTTGTTTACTTCGTAGTAGAATATATAAGATCGCTCTTAGCCTCCCTACTCGTTTATTCTTGCTTATATACCGCCTTGAGTCTTGTGTCGTTATACTACTCGCTAGTTTATACTATAACTATATTAGTGCCTTTCCTCTAATAGTACTAACTCTTTTCTAGTACTAAAACCCGTCTAGTACTTACTACTAAGTAGTATTATTAGTATTCTAGTGCTAGGACGGTTTTAGTGCTAAGAACTATACTAGTTCGTAATACTATCCCTCTTCTGTCTTAATATATCCCTACGCTTAAGTACGCCTAAGGAAATATCGACGACTACTTATGGCCGTCTCCTTCTTTTATTATGCCCCCCGAACGCTTAACTAAACGAGTCGATTATATTATACTCGGAAGATAAATAGAATTAAGTAGTAAAATTATAGTACTATATACTAGATATATAAAGGCAGAATATAAAGAGTATATATCGTCTCGCGATCCTAAACTAACTAGATATAGTTATTACGCCTAACTAAATAAATCCTACGATATTTATATAAGGAACCGGATACTTATAGCTTCCGAATAGGAAAATCTTAATTCCTAAATTAAAAAATTAGAAGATAAGGAAGACTTAGCTATAGCTGAGTTCTATACGCGAATTATAAGGTTAAAGAAACAGAAACATTTCTTATACGAATAGTAGTAAAAGATAATTACTACTAATCTGAACTCTATAGCTAAGCTCAATACTCTTAAAGCTCTAGAAAAGGAAGAAAAAGAGAAATAAGAAAGAGAGGAAGTACTTAATAATACTAAGTTAGCAGGCGCGGAACCCTCTAGTTCTGATATCCTTATCGACCCCTCGTTCGACCCGATAGTCGAACTTCCTTTTAACTCTACTAATCCGCTCTAAGTAGATCTGGGTTTTATTAATAGAAATTAGCTAGTAATACTAAGTAGTAAAAGCTTAACTTAAGTTCTTATATATTTTCCGAATATAGATAGTTCTTCTATTTTACTAAGTATCTAATAACTCCTCGTTTATACTAATAGTCTAGTAGTTCCTCTATATCATATTCTACGAGTAGATTAACTAGTTTAACGTATATCTTCAGGGCTAGTAGTACTCCTAGTAGTACTTTTTCTAATAAGGATATATAGAATATTAAGAATATCTTCTTTATTATAACTAGTAGCTAGAGTTTATAATTCAAAAGTCCTTTAACTCGTTTGATTTTAAATAGTTTAAGTTTCTTATAATCTAGCTTATCACTTAGTTTTCGTATATTAATGTTTTTTCGTAGAAAGTAAACCCTATCTCCCTCCTATAGCGTTAGCTCCTAATTACGATTTTTATTATAATAGTACGTATTCTTCTCTACTATAAACCGGAGTTCTTCTATAAGTTCCTTATAGAGGTCCTAGATATTCCTAACTTAGATACGAGCTATATTATTATCCTTAACTATTAAGTTAAGTTCTCTATAAGCGATAAGTTTATAACTATAATTCGCGAAGAATAATATAACCTTTATTATTTCCGTAGTCGAGCTATTATATGCGAATTCTACTAATAGTAATAGTTCTACCTAATTGTTTTATTAATAGTTAATATAATAGCATAAGTATACTTCAACTACTTAGTTTATTCTTTTATTTCCTCTATTAGTCTAAAGATAGAAAGCTATTAATAGTTTTCGTTTAGTCCCTAAGAACTCTATTAAAGTATTCTAGAACTTTAATATAAATAACTTATCTCGATCCGATACGATTTCTTCGGGTACTTCGTGCTTAGAGACTACCTCCTTAAGGTATACTTATACTAGGTATTCGGCTATAAGAGTAGATAAGACTAGTACTAAGATTATATACTTAGTAAGTCTCTCTATAATAATAAGTATCATATTATAGCTAACTCCTATAACCGGGTTCTTCGATAGCGGTAATAGTCCTATAAAGTCCTATAATATTAATTTCTAAGATATTAGCAGTATTAGTACTATAATTATCTACTTATAAGGTATATATTAGGAAGACTTATTCCTAATATAAGTATTATAATTAGCTAGTACTTCTTTAACTATTTAGCAGAGTCCTTCTAACTAGTAGTTTCTTGAAATCTTTAGATACGTTCTTCGTATCCTTTAGTATCTATACGCGAGAAGCTCGTATTATTCTTTAATATATACTTCTACTAAGCTTAGCAGAAGCTAAATTTTCTTATTAACTCGTATAATACTATTCTTAATTATATTCCTTATAACAAGTTCCTTAGTCTCGTCTAGGGATATTCTATCTTTCTTCTGAGCCTCTTTTAAAGTATTATACTAAGGTCTCTTAATTTCTTACTCAATCGCAGTAGCTTCTCGAACGTTAGTAACTATATCTCTATTATCTAGCTATCTAAGTAAGGCGGTCTTATTATAGATCTTATCGTCCTTATAACCTAATAATCTACTTAGAGTATCTGCCTATATATTATCCTTTCCTTATATATACTCAATAACTAGATTAAAAGAGGCGAGTTCCTCTAACTATCAAGCTAATCGACGATTATCTAAGACCTTAGTAGTTATAAAAGTTCAGAGATTTATATAATTAGTATAGACGATAACTAGGAACTTAGCTCCTTATAAGTATATTTTCTAGTATTTAAGTACTTTAACGATCGCTATAAGTTCTTTCTTATAGATATTATAATTCTATTCAGCCGGAGATATTTTCTCTGAAAAGTAAGCGACTAAGTATAATCGTCCTTCGTTATCTCGCTACAAGTATATTACGCTAGTATAAGTATTAGAGGCGTCTATTTCTATTATACTTTCCTTTTCTTCGTCGAAACTATATAAGATTAGTTCTTTTATGAATTTTTTCTTAATTCTCTAAAAAGCTTCTTTATACTAGCTAGTCTAAGTAAAAAGAACGCTCTTCCTTATTAAGCTCGTAAGTAGTTCGGTAATCTTAAAATAGTTTCTAATAAACTATTAGTAGAAGTTAGCGAAACTTAACTATAACTATATATCCTTAATATTCTTTAGAGATTCCTATTCTTTTATAGTTTTAATTTTCTCTAGGTTAATACTTATCTTTCTAAAGCGAATAACATACCTTAGAAAAGTAACTTACTTAACTAAGAATTCGTATTTCGATATCTTTAGTCTAGAATCTACTTTATATAATACTTCTATAACTTAAGTAATATAGCCCTAGTATACCTTAATAGTCTCTGAGTATACTAGGATATTATCTAAGTAGTATATAGCGAATTTCCTAATAAAGTCCTTAAGAATATTATTATTCTATCTTTAATATATAGCTAAGGTATTAGTTAAGCCGAATAGTATTACTATATATTCCTATAACCCTAAGGGTAATACGAAAGCAGTTTTCTACTTATATCCCTTCTTAATTCGGATCAAATTAAATACGTTATATTAATCTAATTTAGTATATATCATTACTCTAGTAAGCTTATCCCGCAGGTACTATATATTTAGTAAAGGATATAAATCTCTTATAGTTCTATTACTAATTATCTAATAGTCTCTATATAGTTTTCTCTTAGGATCTCCTGCTTTCTTAACTATTAGTATATTAATAGCGTATAGTTGTTACGGCAGAGGCACAGGGAGTCGACAACGAGTTGTATTCGCCCTTAAGGGTGCGCTGAGTAAAGGGAAGAAAAGATAGAGAGGAGGTTTCTACTCTCGACTCTCTCTCTAGGTATAACCGTAGGGCTGTGCTGACTAATCATCCTCTAGTACGCACTAACCGCATCCCGCTAGCCCTGCCTGCTATGATGCCTAGGAGCCTGAGGCCGTTATGGTATGGACCGTAATAATAGTAACTTAGATTTCCGAATCTATCTTTTCTTTATACTTAACTTCTAATACTCCTTAAGCGTCCTCATAGTATTATAATTCTAGTAGCGAAATTTCTTTATAATAAGTATAAATCTATTCTTAAAGTTTATTTTATATTCCTAGAGCTTATACTTAAATAGAGCTCTTATATCCCACGGATCTTCGAATAATTTCGAGAACTTCTTATATAGTTCGAGTAGCTACTCCTGAATATTATCTATCTAACTAGGATAATTCCTAGGTTCTATCTGACTAAGAACCCGACTTAATTAGCTAGAGTCTATTAGTATTATTATTATTAAGGAGATAGCGCTAGCTTCTCTTTTACTAGCTAATTAACTATATTTATATTTATAGTTACTAAATATAACTCTATTAGTTATATAGTTTATACTAGGATTATAGTTATATAGCTATAATATTTCTAATATAATATCGTATTATCTAGTAAGTATAATATCGAAGTAGAGTATTTTTTCGTATCTATTAATAACTATCTTCATTCCTCTTATCTTTCTATAGATCTATCTATCTAATCCGGCGCTTTTTCTATCTAATAAAATAAGATAATATAGTTTCGAGTTAATAATAATAAGAATATTCTATTTCTTAATAAAAGTTAGATTTATAAAGTATCTTATAGCTCTTGAATTAATAAGAGCTTTTATCTTAATATTATCTATAATAACTAGTAAGTGTGACGGCGCATAGTATACGTGGCAGATACGGGCCAGTATCGGTACCTTAGGCATACCCTCCTTATATATATAGAAGGTGCAGACTCCTTCAGAGCTCGGTATCTTTCTGTTTCCTTCGTACCAGACTATATAAGATCGCTCTTAGCCTCCCTACTTATTTATTCTTACTTATATACCGCCTTAAGTCTTATGTTATTATATTAAACAGAAAGATTAAGACCGCTAAGGATAGTATTAAATAATATCTCACCTAGAAAACTCGATTCGGACGTACGACTTCGATTATTAGGGAGCTCTTCGCTGAGTTATCTCTACTTACCTTAGATTTTTATACTTCGGAATCATACGGAAATAGTCAGTACTATTAATTACGAATTCGACAGTTAGGTTTTCAAAAGAGCTAAGATTCTAGAGATCTCTCGGATAGCTAGGAATTTAAACGTAATTCAGCCTTAGAAGCACTAGTATTACTGCGAAGTCACTCTCGGATACTTCGAAACTCGTTCCTTCGTGCGTACGAAGTAAAACAGCAGACGAATTTTAAGTGGAAACTTCCTTATAAGCCCTAATATTTATTATCCCCTTACCTGACTTTAACTTTCCGAAAGTAGCTCTAATAGCGAAAAACCTTACTTTTAAGCTAGGACAAAATAGCTTATTACCCTAGCGGAAATTGCCGGAATCCGACTCGTAACTCCTATACCCCGGTATAATTTATCCCCTTTAATAGAATCGACCTCTTTCTACTAGAAAAGAACCTTTATCCTCTTACCTGACTTTAACCTTCCGAAAGTAGCTCTAATAGCGAAAAACCTTGCTTTTAGGCTAGGACGAAGTAGCTTATTACCCTAGCGGAAATTGCCGGAATCCGACTCGTAACCCATATACAAAAGTATAATTTATCCCCATAAGAAGAATCGACCTCATTCTACTAGAACCTTTGATTTAATACTTTCTATATCTACTTAATAAAGATATCTAACTCTCCTTGATCTTTTGGCTTCTTTAGAATTCGATTTAGACTTTCGTTTCTTTCGTAACTTTCAAGTGTTTTAATCACTCGCTTAGCCTCGCTTATTTAGTAAAACTTAGTATTATAATTACCGGAGATTGCGTTTCCCTCTATAGAAGAGATAATCTCGGTACTGAATTAGTATCTACGGTTTCGGTTTGATAGAAATTTGGAAGGTTATCTTAATATTTAACTGCGTTTTGTACTTACTTATTTCCTTAGTTACTTCGATTCTTTAAGGCTCGAGGGCGAGCCTTTGTCTTAGAAGGGGGTAATGTGACGGCGCATAGTATACGTAGCAGATACGGGCCAGTATCGGTGCCTTAGGCATACCCTCCTTGTATATATAGAAGGTGCAGACTCCTTCAGAGCTCGGCATCTTTCTGTTTCCTTCGTACTAGACTATATAAGATCGCTCTTAGCCTCCCTACTTGTTTATTCTTGCTTGTATACCGCCTTGAGTCTTGTGTCGTTACAGTAAGATTAACTAATCGAACTCTCTAGTACTAGTAAGCTCTAGATATAGTAGTTCTATTAGAGAGTAATCACGTGCTTCTTTAATAATTCTTCCTATCGTTTTATCTAACTAAGTCCTAAGGCCGGGTTCGTAAGTAATTAGAATATAAGATATATAATAATAGAGATTAGCTTATCTCTAAATAAGATCTAGTACTATTTTTTAATAACTAGCTAGTTCTAATAAGTATTGTCTTCTCTACTAATAATATTCCTTTTCTATTTCCTTAATAATAGCTTAAGTATCTTTAATTCGAAGGAACTAATCTAATTATTCGAATTCCTTTAGTTCAAGGTCTCTTTCGAGATTAGTTATATAATAATCTGATTATTCCTTAATATCTCTTATATTAACTTAGAATATAATAGTAGTAATATCGTAATAAGCTACGATATAGTCTATACTTAGGTTCAGTATATTATAAGTTCGGTAATATTCTATAAAATCAGACTTAGTTCTATTATAAACTTATATTCTTCTTTTATTATTTTGATTTCGAAGAGTCCAGTTTTTATTATTATATAAAAGATTATTATATAGATAGTTACTTTTATCTATAATACTTTAGCTTTCTTAGTTTTTATTTAGAAGTTTAATTAAGTTCTCTTCGAATTCTTTACTAGATTTATAAGCTATAAAGTCCTACGAACTCTATTTTACGCTAGAAGCTTCTTAGTAATTTAGCTTCCTTTCTATTAGTTCGAATTCTCTCTTAGGTTTATTCTAAGGTTTCTCTCTCTATTTCCTCTTCTAAGAATAATTATAAGTAAGATATCTTAGCTTCTTATATATATAATATAAGCCTTTCGCTTAATATTTATCTCTCTTAGCTTAGCCTTTAGATCCTCTTTTTACTTTATTTATTTCTATTAAGTTATAATAGTTATATTTATTATTTAAATAAAGTTAGAAATTTCCTTAATACTTATTATATTATTATAGAAATTAGAGCTTTCGGAGGTAAGTAAATATAAAGTATTCTCCTTTTTCCTTCGCTTATTCCTAGATTCGTTTATTAATAGTAATAGATAATTTAATTAAGTCCTTTAAGTTATCTAGTTCATTTATCTTAAAAAGCTTATCCTTAATATAGTTTTTAAGGCCTTAGTAGTATTAGGCTCTTAATCTACTATTTATCTAGTCTAATTATATAGAGTAATAATAGAACTTAGTAATATATTCGTAAATAGATCTTCGCTATCGAATTCCGAGTAAGTACTTCTTAGCTTATTCTTTCTTATTAGAGTTTCTAAAGACTCCTTTAATAATAGTAATAAAGCTTATAATAGTTCGAAAAATAACTTAACTCTTTTCAGTTATAATAGTAGAATAAGCTCTAATTAGATATCGATTAACTAAGTAATTACTTAAGGCTAGTTCGATCCAGTAAGTAGTAGTATCGTAGAGAAACGAAGTAATTTATAATACTTTAAGAGAATCTGCTTCGAACTTATCTCTATTAAAAGCGAGATATATTTAGTACTAAAAGATAAATTATCCTAAGTTATTATAGTTTCTATAATAAGTATTAGATAAGTTAACTTAAGGTAGAGTAACTTTATTAGTCTTCTCTATCTTATTAACTTAGGATCTTTCTCTTATAACTAATCCTTCTTTAAGAGCTATTTCGTTCTTACTAATAATACTTTAAGTAAGATACTTAAAATATAATATTCCTAGTTCTAACTAGTATATAGTATATAAGCTCGTTAGTTAGTATTAACTATAAAGTAAAGTAAATAGGAAGTTCGGTTCTTAATTAGAATTAAGACATTATAAGCAGGTATTAATTACTATATGAATTTGAGTATTAAGCTCCTATCTAATAGCAGAAGTGCTAGTCTTATATAGAACTTTCGTTCTCTTATACTAGCTATATAAGACTATCTTATAGAGCTTGTAAGCTCTCGCGACCTATATAGTAGTCTAGTATATCACGTGATCCTAGATTACCTATAGCTATAATACTATTATTACTTTAATACAGGTAGATATATAGTACTACTCGCTAGTTTATACTATAACCGTATTAGTACCTTTTCCTCTAATAGTACTAACTCTTTTCTAGTACTACAATTTGTCTAGTATATACCACTAGGTAGTACTATTAGTATTCTGGTACTAGGACGGTTTTAGTGCTAAGAACTATGCTGGTTCGTGATACTAACCGACGAGCCTATACACCGCGTACCAGTCCGAACTAGGAACGTTACACGCTCGCTAGTCTAGGTATACTAAAAAGGAAAATACCTAGTCCAGGAGGCTAGTTCTGACTATTCTAAGGGAATTTCGAGTTACTTAGAAGTATACTTTCTAAAAATTGAATTCGTGCTTTTTATAATATTTTTTTTCTATATTAAGCATGCGCAGATATTAGTATTCGGGTCCACGATCTGGTCACGTGTAGTAAAGTCGTCTGCCCCCTGATAATCGTACTAACGATACCTAAGCGCTATACCTCATATAAGTAGAAAGCTATAGAATCCATACACCCTTCATTAATAAGATATATATCCCCGAGGAATCAAAAGTAGTAAAAGCCTATAGCTTAATCCCCATACAGGAATAGCTAACTTCCCATACACTAAGATTCCATTAACTTAGAGGCTACAGCCAGAGGCTAGGCCCTCCTAACAAATTTGTACTAGAAGGCATAGGCCATATACGAAATATGAATTGAAAGGGTCATAGCAACTTTCATTAGTATTATACTTAGTACAAGAGGTAAAGAATATACAATTCTAAGCCGTGCACCATAGATACTCTATAAATGATTTCTCAAGTAAACTATATAATATTGCTTTATCATTAGGTAGCATCCTTATAAAGACTCCCCATAGTAGAGACTCGTAGAATAACGCACAGGCTCTACTTTATACATAATTTTCCACCTGTATCAAGTAATAACCTCTCGGTATATTCCCTATATATTCCGTATAGAGTAGATAACTAAAGGTCATTTGACTGAGAGCAAGCTGAAAGCTTATATAGAATATCCCTAGTAAAACTTCATCATATTACGAGCTATTTAAGAATGAACTCCTAGAAATAAGTAAAAGTCTATTATATTACGAGCTGTTTATCAGACAACTAAGAATTGATTCCTATAAATTAGTAGACTACCCTAGTACCTTTATCCTCACATCAGCGCAATCTGAACACTTCACTGACCTGACTTTAACATCCGCTGTTACAAGTACCTACGAGTCTAATCTCTAGATTATATCTATCGCAAGTATCAATAAACCTCGATTTTCAGGTAGCCTTAATTACTAATCAGTTATAGTAAAGATACAAATCTCCTTCCTCAACGTTATCCTCGTGGTGCCCTTCCTGCAGGGGATAGTATCAGCTAGGTATAGCCCAGTCGGAATAGGAATAGGCAAAGCCCCTCCCGATATACACGACCTGCCTAGCACTAGACTAAACTATCAACATCAATAATCTCCTTACTATAAAGAGGAAGTTAGTAACCGCCTATAAGTTTTCATCGGAGGTCCCCAGATTCGATATCTACTATATAGTTATATAAGTTAACCTAAAAACGCGAGATATATATTAATTCAAACGAGCTTCTATATTCTTTTTTCTTACGCTTTAAGCTCAAATTGCTAATTATCAACCGCATAGCAATTTTAGGCTTCATATATTCAGCGGCCTAGTGAACGTTATACTAACTAAGTCTTTGCCTTTCCGCTTAACTTTATCTTATTCACCTATACTTAGCTAAATCCTGATTCTGCTTATTATATAGGTATAACTCAAATAAAGCCTATACGGAAAACATTTCTACAGAGGAGTATATAGTATAACACTGAAATTTAGAGGATAAACCTAGTATCTACCACGATACAGCAGAGGGGTCAGCGGGAACACATAACGTATTATATTCCTATCTCACTTTATAGGGTACTCTCTTAGTATATCTAAAGAAACTAAAACTTGGAATCGTCCTCGCTATTCACATCTTTAAGCTTAACTTTCTATTCAGATCAAACTTTTCAACTTCATCCTACTACCATCAGAACTTCCTCTATCTGTTATACTAGCTCACTAATAGCGTATAACTAGCCCTTGCTACTTTATCAGCTACATCTCAGTCTACTGCATATACCATTATCTTAGTTCAAGACGAAGCGCTGAGTACACATAAGCTTCGACAGCCCGTGAAGCTTCGAACTGCGACAGTTATCTGCAAGGTAGCCCTACCAACACCGATATAGATTAACAGAAGCGAAACGTGAAACGGCATATACAGTTTGATTTCCAAGCCTCCCTCCCACTGCGACCTCGTCCGTGCTTCTCTGCCTACATATATCTCCTGATATAGATAGAGACTAGTCTTATACTAGAAATTGATCAGCCTCGGACTTGAAGAATAATAGTAACGAGAATAACCATGTTTTCGATAATAAAGTACGACATCCTCGAGAGTAGTCGTAAGTAGGCGAACTCGACAGAGCTAAGGGTACTAGAATTCAAATACTGTTCGTAACGTTAAGTCAAGCCAATCATAGAGGTTATAAGTAGGCGGCGCTAATAAGCTTCTTATTGCAGTTAGCTTTAGTCTAATACTCTCCCACGTCGCAAGAGCTCTTCTAGTGGGCCGGGATGTCAGGGAGACTAGTATCGCTATATAGCAGGCTTAGCAAACTCAGTTCCAGCACACTTAGTATTGATTTTCAGGGTTATTCTAGCTAGTTATATTAGCGCAAAGAGTAGTCGAGTATATAGCTTAGTCGATTTACATCCTTTTAGAGCTTTTGTATTAATCTTGGAAGCAGATTTAGAAGGCATAGTACTGCAGATTCTATATATACTCTATAGATTAAGAGCTTTAAAAAGATGTAATTTGAAGGTAAATCGATATAGTATTTATAGAGCTTTAGTAGTTTTTAATTCTAATAATTATAGCATATTTATATTTAGTAGGGTTTATATTAAAAGGTGGTCAAACGGAGCTATTTATTAGAGAATCACGCTAAACCGAAGAATCCCTATAAGGTGACTATATCATAGGAGACGAGCAAGAGCTACTTTGCTAAGAACGTCATTGAATCTATTCCGAGGATGATCTATGGATAACAGACTAGCCGGTCCAAGTACAGTAGCAGTATAGATCAGTTGATAGAGAATATATAATAGCCTGGAGGTAGCAAATTCTCTTTTGCGCAAATACAGGATTCTGAAAACGATTCATTGGCTCTTGGAATGTCATAAACTGATTTCGCGACATTATTAGTCCTTACTATTCTTGTACAGATATCCAACTTCAATCCGCAAGTTATATTAGTAAATGTCAGGGAAAATTTCCGGTAAATGAGTTCCGCATACAAAATGCAGTCCGTTTAATGAATGACAAGGAATGTCACGAAGTATTTTCATGACAACATTAGTCCCTTGTAGGGTTCCGGAGGTCAAACTGTAAATCCAATCATCGAATGTGATGAAGTAATTTCGTGACATTATTAGTCACTTGTATTGATACCTGATTTCAGACTGCAATCTAATCATTGTATGTCATGAAGCATCTTCGCGACATGATTAGTCCTTCATTTGGGGACGATGCTCAACGGTATTGAGCGATCTTTCATGAATTTCTTGCCAGTCCGGTATATTACTGCTCAGCTGCCGCTCAGCTGAGGCATGCCATGCCAGCCTCAAACCGGCGTCTTCTACAAACTTCACGTTCCTCTGAATCTAGGCTCTTTCCAGGGGCTAATTCGAAAGGTTATCAGTGATCAAGGAGGTCTCCTCATGAGACCCCACAACCCGATCGCCTGATGCGTCTGCTAGATACATTAACGACCACAGCGATTTCAGTTTAGTCCCGTTCATCTACAGCGCTTTGCCCGAATGTAGTACACATTCAAAAAGAACATGGGAAGAGGTCACTTTTGATTTTCAGAATGGGAGTGGCACGAAAGGACTATATTCAAACAGGAGCTAGATTCCTGAAGATTCCTAGATCACACTTCCCTCAAGCAGGGAACCAATTTAGCTAGCAGCTCTATTTGCAACCTGGGGAAGTGCAATCAGCAGCGCACCATGTTTCCGCATTTCCATACGCAGTGCATTCTGAACTTCCCCCGCACTATCTTGATAAGTATAAAGTTCTTCTCACTCAAGGGAATGTACATACAAAGCTCTTTATACCATTTCTCCTGTGGCCACAAGGAAAGTCCGCATTTCTAGTGTGGCAATAGTCGTGATGTACAGCAAATCCACCTTCTTCTTTGATGAGTTCCACACAAGTCTATTCGCGTCAGAGGGTTATTACTCCGTACTTCAGAGGGGGTTTTGCTTACGCCAGCACACCCATATGGTGCAGGACAACCGTCATCTGCACCACGGATTTCAATCGGATTGGCAAATGTGAGCCAAAGAGGCAAGAAAGCTAAAGCGATGAGCTTCATAGTTGAAGACGAGAAGATTTCTGAGCGGTGTCAAGTTGTTGAACGTGGTGTAATAGATGTAGATTTCGCTGGTGATGCCAGTCGATGGAGGGTGAAAGGAGGCAGTCAATGGATTATATGTACCTCGTAGAGCTTGTCTTTAATATAGCTTCGCTCCCGGCACTGTCCCATACTCCTAACTTATTTACTGGTAGGTAAGGAAGTGCTCCCAACACGTAGGGCTAGTTATGGGCTAGAGAGCCCCAGCATTATAGTTCGTATCAGGTATATTATGTGGCAGGGATGATGGAGGTAAAGTAAATGAGGGTGGCCACGGATTTCTGCTTTCTGTTCCGTTGCTACTTCGCAAAGTACGTGGCCTAATAAATGTAGGTTTTCTGCCTGTGCTACTTCGAAGTATGTCTATATATCAAACAAGGGACCTACAGCCAATAACCTGACGATTTGACAGCACTCACTTTCCCGTTTTGTTTGGAGTGTGTGTGGCAAGGCGCACGGGTAGAGAACCTATATTTATTACAGCCTGTGCGGAGCACGAAGTATACAGTTGCTCACTTGGTGGGACTATAAATTATACAGTAGTCCATAAATCTGCTGTATATTATTGGTCAGGCTCTTAGACCTCGAGACTATAGTGAACAACAAATCTGCCCTGCAAAACTATGGAAATTGCAAGAGGCCAATGATAAAGCTGAAATCTGTAATTTTCAATAGGACCGAGGGGCAGAAATCCGTCGTCATCCTCTTTACTTCGTACCATCGTACAGGCTGCACTTGGCCATATCCTTGACATACTTGGGAAAATGAAAAGCACGAGATCGCCAGATAATTACTCATGGTCCCCTGGTTCTGCAGAAGTACTTGGTAGGTAGGGTAAATAAACCCCTACCCTGTAGAATGGTTCTAGTAGACTCTGGCCCACAAGTAGACTTATTCTGGTCATACGATTGGGCGTTGGCCCTTGAGGAGGCTCCCTGCGATAAAGACAGGGTAAGGGTTTATTTATCCCAACCACGAGTAGACAGACAGGGAATTAACATTTATTCGGCCACGTACGCAAAGTATACTTCCTGGTTTGCTAGCGCTTTGAATACTTAAATTACCTCGGTCCTTGGGCAGGGAAGATAAACTAGACGTGAAACTTCAAAGACTGCTTGTATAAGACTGTCACGTAACTTTGCGTTGTTTGTGTTGTAGCTATAACAAAAAGGTCTCTTTTCTACCTAGAGACATGACCCACTGTTTCACTTGGCAAATCCAAATGCTTGGCATCGTATTTTAGACCTTTGTGTTATATGCCTTATACATGATTTGTTTGAGCAATTTCCTTGAAGTAAAACTTCATTCAGCTACTCGGATGAATTAAGTTTCAATAACATTCGGGCAAATGGGCTGGACAGACTCGAATACTGATGGCCACAGCTAAATCCCCATATGGGAATAGCTAAATCCCCATACACTAAAATTCTAGTAAATTGGCGACTACATCTAGAGGCTTAGCCCTCTAGTACAAATTTGTACTAGAGGGCATAGGCCACTTATACATAATGAAACCTTTCATAATAACCTAATTACCCCTAAGGCTGAGGATCATAATTGAGGCCAAATTGAGGCTATTCAGAGACTCTAACACGTCAACGTACTACTACTACTATCTCTTCTCAATACTATAGCTTCTGAGCCTCAAGCCTATAGCCCTGCGCCCCCTAAAGCAATTTATAGTAATATTACTACGGGATTTGCTACTCTACAAGCACATGCAAAGGCTCACAGATATGCCTTTACTCACCAAGATACTAAGCTATTCCGTGCGCTATTTATCTGCGACCGAGCAGGTAAATATAACCCAAAGGGGAAGTCATCTAATATATACCCCTCCAAGAGACGCAAGAATACCGGTTCAAAGAAGTACAGTTATCAGATAAGAGTCTATCTCTTAAAAGATAGAGCTTCGACAGAAGTACAGTAGAAACTGAAGGTCTTAGAAGCTATATATAATCATGCAGCATCTACAGACTCTATAGCGCACCCAGCACACAGAATTACGTCTATTACGGCAGAAACCCGTATAGCTATTAGCTCTCTAGCTAAAGCCGGTATATCAAACGCTCAGATACTCTCTGCCTTACGGGAAGAGACCCCAGGTGCTAGTATCTTATTACTTTCCAAAGATATCTCCAATCTAGTACAAATAGAGCGCAAGAGAGAGCTAGGCGGAAAGACGCCGATTCAGTAGCTTATAGAGGTATATATCTTAAGAGGTTTTCATTTCTATTACTTATAATTACAGGAACTCCAAATAAACAGCTTCTCCCCTCAATTCTACCCTCAAACTAGCCCGTTAGAACGACTATTCTTCATACACCCTACCTCTATTCGACTCTAGAAACAACACTCAGATATCTTACTACTCGATTATACATACAAAACCAATCGATTCAATATGCCGTTACTGAATATTTATAGTATTACAGGTAATAATATAGTTATTCAGCTTAGGTTAGTCTTTCTTTCAGGGGAGACTGAAAGAGACTATACATAGGCGCTACTACAACTAAGAGATCTGATAGCTTAGCACATGATTCAAGAGCTAATTTCTATTATAATAGATAGGGAATTAGCTCTGATTAAGTGTATTAAGATATTATTCCCATCTACTCGCTATCTCCTCTACCGGTAGCATATTAATATAAATATACTTGCAAAAACTAAGAAGTACTTCCCTAAGCTAATTAAAGGTACTACTAGAAACTAGGAACGCTACCCTACTTTTAAAGTATTTCTAAGCTCCTGGAATATACTACTTACTAGTACTACAGAGGAGGCGTTTAATACTACTCTCCTGGAATTCCGTTCCCAATTTCCAGCAGGTACTACAAGCTACTATAAGAGTACATAGCTACTTTAGAAGGAGAAGCTTATAGCCTTTTGGACAGACCAATCATACCACTTTAGAATCATAGTTACTAGTCCAATTGAAGGTTACTATACTACTTTAAAGCTATATTTACAGCGTAGGCATACTAATCTTAGGGGAGTATTCCTCAAATTACAGCTTTTTTAGATAGCTCAACAAGCCGGGATATCTTCAGTTATTGCCCAATAGCAATTACGGCCCCGGCACAATACAAATATACCTATTTTAGCTGCAATTCTTCCATATATTTATACCCGGGCTCTCTAGAAAATCGTATAAGAATCTAGTAAGCTCCCCTCCAAAGGGCCCCCACCTGATAGCTATACTTATACTATATAGTAAGCCTTTAGTCTACTATACCTTCATACTCTCTAGAAGCAGCAATAAGAAGGTAGTTATATCCAGTTAAGTAATATTCATTACTACTAGTACTACGACAAGCCTAAATCAGTATACTCTGCTCCCCTAGCTCCTCTACCTCTCCTGAATCCATTAAAGGTCAAAGGTAAAGGGAGACTAAAAAGTGCGCTAAGAGGTAGAGTAGCACCTTCAAATACTCGCCGAGAGCCTTCATTATTTGAACTACCCTCAAGCTCTACCCCTGTATCACTTAGGCAGCCTTCTACTATACAAAATTGCATATCATCGACTGCAATAGCTATGCAGAGGCTTAAGGGTAGGCATCAAGATAGCTATGAACCCGGTACACGGAGGGAGAGAGGGTATATGCATAGCATATCATCAATCTATCATTCAGATAGTACTATAGATACTACTACAGCTAGTGAAATGTCGATTCAGAGGGATATAATTAGAGGGATAGAGGTATATACCCAGGATACAGAGGGTAAAGATAATTTTGATGATTTTGCATAATAAGGGAGAGCTAGCGATACACTATATATAATTATACACCTAATTTTTAGTAGTAATAAATACACCCATCATTTTCAGCTCGCCTAGTTAGTATATAGGGATTTAGCTATTCCCGTATGGGGATTTAGCTATGGCCATACTGATTAGTACGAACTTGGAATAAGCTTTTACTGATGTAACAACTATGAAGGTATCTCCGAAGCCAATAAACTATATCTAATTCCGATGATATCCCCTGAAGGCTATACTAATAGATATGTCTCGTATCGATGTCATCAGGAGCTTCGTATTATCCTGATCCGTTACGTAATACACTCAGATGCTAGCTTATCGACTGCGGGAGCGAAGCATGAAATCTGGATCCGCTATACAAATCAAGGGAAGTATGCCTCATACAGGCTCCTTTAAATGTAGATTCGACGTTCGTGCGCACTCTATCATCAAGAAAAGCAATATAATTCAGCTTTAAAGAGGATTATTCCTTATTTGATATTCGCCTTTCGAATAGAGCTCTATATATGTATGCTAAATTTTCAGCTTTCTAATCAATATAAGAACCATTGCAGTACGCTGTTTTTTATGAGTAAATATAGAGATGTCAATTTTATGTTTATTAGGCTAAGTACGAAGTATTCGTCTCTAGACGCGGTATCGTATCGCTAGGTAGTATAACATAGCGTGCTTGCAGACCGCCGTCTCGAATAACGTTGAATAGCCTTAAATCTATCGTTCTGCTTCTAGACTTCCTATCGTCCACGATAATAATAGCCTCGTCTATTGTATCTAATATCTCCAAGTCGAGCAAGCTGTCCTCGAATGCTCGATTATCCTTCTAGTGATGCTTCTGCAAACGAGACACTAATGCTACCTTCAATCTCGCTATAACCATGAAGCTATGTGCGATACGTCCTCGGTGCTATATACGATAGAGCGTGGTGTTCGTCCTAGAGTGCGAAGGTTAGTAGTTAGATAAGCAGGGACGCTATCACTCACTAGGTTAAGTCTAGTAATCTTTATAAGTTAGTGGTGAAGAAAAGCACGAAGTGGATAAATACACTTAGGTGTTGGAATTTTTCGTTGAGTTATCAGCCGAAGGCGACTAAAACTAGAGCAGGTAGGTATCCACGTGATATCACGACTGGAGATTCAGCGGTTAAGAAAATAGAGATCTTAGGAGAACTTTAGTTAAGAGCTAGCTTTAGGCTCGTAATAGAAAGGTTATACTGGATTAGCATAACGGTGCTATTAGTCTTACGACACTGTAATATCTACACAAGATCGTAATAAATAGTATAGTATCACGGGATAGAGTACTGAATACGCGTTTTTAATCATATGCTCGCTTTAAAGTTCTATGAAAGTCTGAGGAATTTTTAAGCTTCCTCTCGATTCCTCGCGCGATATCTTATATCTGTAAATATCGTTTAAAGCTAAGCGAGGTAATAAGGTTATTCGCTAGTATAAGATATTAGCTCTCTTGCTATTAGTAAGTGACTTTATAACCTACTACTTTCACGGTATCAAGACCTGCTGAACGCATATATTAACCGACCAGGCAAATTCTTAAACGCTAGTATTCGTGATATTCTAATAAAATACTCGGACTACGCATAAAGCGAATACGTTAACCTATACCAGAGCACGAGATATTAAGATAATACGAATAGCTTTACGCCAAGTGATATCGATATAGCGAAATAATACTACGCGGTTCAGTTCTTAGTCTTGCCCTTGTAATTAAAATAACTAAGAAGAAATATTAATTTAACGATTATTCGTTTAGCCGGACCTTATGAAATAGTCCCGTGAAACCTATCTACGTAGATTAGTATGTCTTTTTGTTGGATTTGTAACCAGTACCTTGGTCAGTTTACTAGTACCTTGGTCAGTTTTGCCTGCACTGGCATACACACCCTGTACCTTGTCAGTACATGGTTTTAGTACCTGGTTTAGTACCCCGCGCATATACCTTATTATACCTGGCACCTACACCCTGTACCTTGTCACCAGCCTGTACCTTGCATACTCTATTAGAGTTACCATGAAGGTTCTCGATAGAGTTCTACTACTCTCTAGTACGTATATCGTACTTCTAGAGGTTTCTACTGACGTACTACTGACGTAGTATGATTCTACGGTATACGTATCTTCTTCTATGGAGTTCTGTATTACGTAGTATAGAATATTCTAGAGAGCTCACATAGCTATATAAGTAGCTAGAATCTCTCCTATAGTTAGCTCTCTTCAAGCAAGCAAACAAAGCAAGTCAAATTAATCACCTATTATTCTGTTATTCTGACCTTCGGCCGATTTCCACCCTCAATTTTCATATCCCTACCTGATTCCCTTAATCGATAAGATAATAGCGAGAATCTCTAAGGTAAAGATCTTCACGAAAGTTAATACTTAATAAGCTTTTAATAAGATATATATATCAAAGGACTTAAAGGATTATATTACCTTTCGCACCTGATATAGCACGCATAAGTATAAGGTACTTCCCTTTGGACTCACTAATAGCTTAGTTACTTTTCAATATTTTATTAATAATATATTAATAGAGCACTTAGATAACTTCTACTTAGCTTACCTTAATAATATCTTAATATATTCGGATTCGCAAGTAAAGTATAATATCTATATTCGTAAGGTTCTTAAGATTCTATAAGCTTATAGTCTTTAAGCTAATATTAAGAAGTCTGAATTTAGTATTACTCGTACGAAATTCCTTAGCTTTATTATTAGAGTTAATAGAATCGAAGTCGACCCCGAGAAGATCGAAGTTATTAAGAACTAAGAATACGCTAATAATATCCGAGGTATATAAAGTTACTTTAGTTTCTATAACTTCTACTATCGATTTATTAAAGATTATAGTAATATTTATCGCTCTCTTACTTTCCTTATTAGGAAAGATATCCCTTTTCGCTTTAGAAGCGAGTATTAGAAAGCTTAGGAGCGCTTCTATTAAGCTCTTTAGTTAGCTCTGATTCTATATTACTACGATCTCTTTAAGGAAACTAGACTTAAAACTGACTTTTCTAATAAAGTAGTAGTTAGTATACTCTTATAACTCTTAGATAATAGTATATTTTATCTAATTAGTTTCTTCTTAAAGATTATAATTAATACGAAGCTAAATTACTTAATATATAATAAAGAGCTCTTAGCGATCTTTTATTCTTTTTAATAATATAAGCTTAAGCTACTAAGTATATAGAAGATAATCTACGTCTATATAGATTATTATACCTTAGAGTATTTCATAATAATAAAGGACCTGAATATATAGTAAGCGAGATAAGCTAAATTCTTTACTTAATTCTACTTTAAGATTATATACTAAATAGGGATTATAAATACTCTAGCTAATACGCTATCCCGCTATAATCAGGACCTCTCTCCGCTAAAAGCTAGAAAGTACGCACTTCAGAACTAATAGCTAATCCTAAATAATAAGATTAGTAATAAAGTACTTTAAGACCTCTAGGACTTACTTATAATTACCAAGTTCTATTACGAGATTTCCCTAATAGGAACTCTTAAGACTATCCTATAAGCTGAAACCTAATACTCCGGCTTACTAGTAGAATTACCTACGAGTAAAGACAAAGAGTTCCTTATAAGGGAAGCTCCTAATACTACTACTATAGTTACTTACGATATCGAGAACTATAATATTATCGACTAAGTCTTTTCAGCTAATAAGGAGTCTCCGGAGCTAGAACCTCTTTAGGAGGAGATAAGATAGAAGTATCCTGATTATTAGTTAATCCGCGGAAAGCTCTTCTTTTAAAGGTATTTAGAAGTCCCTATCGAGCTTCTAGAGCTACGAATAGCACTTATTTACTATATTTATACGAAACTATAAGTAGTATATACTAGGAATACGAAAGTTAAGCTACTTCTTAGTTATAGCTACTACTAGAGGGGTATAATAGCGGATATTATACGCTATATTACAAATCATAGCTATATGCAGATAAAAGCGAAAAGAGATAAGACCCTTAAGTTCCTCTATCCTTTACTAATCCTAGTATAACTTTATTAGTACCTGATAATAGATTTCACTAAGTTACTATTAGATAAGGGTAGCTTCGACGCTATATTCGTAATTATAGATAGATTATTAAAGAAACTAATATCTATTCCTTACTATAAAACGATTATAGCTAGATAGATAGCTAAGCTCTTTACTGTCTACTAGAGCTATTACTTTAGTATATCTAATTCGATTGTTTCGGATTGTAGACTAAAGTTTATTTCGAGCTTCTAGAATAAGTATTATTATATCCTTAGTACGAAAGTTAAGCTAACTACTACGTATAACCCGAATATCGATAGCTAGACCGAGATTATAAACTAATAGATTAAGTAGAGATTATATCTTTTCTATACTTACTATTAAGATAACTAGAGCTTACTACTCTTAGTAATAGATATCGCGTAGCTTATACTTCCTTATAAGTTACTTAGTAATATATCTCTATTTTAGCTACTTAATAGCTATAAAGTAAGAACTTCCTAAGATCTTATTAATCTAATACCTCTAGTAACTATTACCGAGGCTATTAATCCAGAGAACGCTCTTTATATAGCTACTCGGATAATAGCCGCTACAGATTTCGCTAAATCCTCGCTTAAGAGTTAATAGGATAAAATAGAACGCCTAGCTAATCGTAATCGCCGCGAGGTAGATTAGAACGTTAGAGATAAGGTTATAGTTTCTATAGTAAATTAGAAAATGGATAGACCTTCTGAGAAGCTCTCCGATAAATAATATAAGCTAGTAGAAGTACTAGAAAAGGTAGGGGAGAGTTAGAAGCTTAAGCTACTAGAGGAATAGTAAATCTACTCTATTTTCTACTTATACTCGCTATATAAGTATACCGAAAACCTACTACTAGGATAGGTACGATAAGCACTAGCACTAATTCAGCTACTTCCGGAGTAAGATAAGTAGGAGATCGAAACTATCTTAAGCTTAAGTGTCTCTCGTAGTACTTTATAGTACTAAATCAAATAGATAAGAGCTAACGATAATCTTGAATAGTACTCTTACTTAAACGCTATAATAGCTCCTCACTTACTTAAGCGTTTCTACCTGCGATACCTAGTAGTAAAAGGACTACTACGACTCCTCCTGAAGTAGTTAGAGGCGTATAATAATAGTATTAACAACTATAGCGAATTAGAGGACGATATACCTATAATAGCTACTACTTATATATAGTTCTTTAAGAGAGAGGGAGGGAAGTAGCGTTTTTACCGAATTTTTCAAGCTTCGAGGATAAAGCCTTTCTCAGAAGGGGGAAGTAGTATTACGGTCTATACTATAATAGCCTCAGGCTCCTATAATACACGGCTTCAGGGTCCTAGGTATTATAGTAAGTAGGACTAGCGGAATGCGGTTAGTGCGTACTAGAGGATGATTAGTTAGTATAGCCCTACGGTTATACCTAGAGAGAGAGTCGAGAGTAGAAACTTCCTCTCTATCTTTTCTTCCCTTTACTTAGCGCACCCTTAAGGGCGAATACAAATCGTTATCGACTCCCTGTGCCTCTACCGTAATAATAAAGATAATTATTAATAGATACAAAGAAATACTCTACTTCGATATTATATCTATTGAATAATATAATATCGTATTAGGAATATTATAGCTATATAACTATAATCCTAATATAAACTAAGTAACTAAGAGAGTTACGTTTAGTAATTATAAATATAAATATAATTAACTAGCTAGAAAAAGAGAGGCTAGCGCTACTTTCTTAATAGTAATACTAATAGACTCTAGCTAGTTAAGTTAAGTTCTTAGTTAGATAAAACCTAAGAATTATCTTAGTTAGATAGATAATATTCGGGAATAGCTACTTGAACTATATAAGAAGTTCTCGAAATTATTCGAGGATCCGTAAGATATAAGAGCTCTATCTAAGTATAAGACTTAGGATTATAAGATGAACTTTAAAGATAGATTTATACTTATTATAGAGAAGCTTTACTACTATAACTATAATACTATAAGGATACTTAAGAAGCATTAGAAGTTAGATATAAAGAAAAGATAGATTCGGAAATCTAAGTTATTATATACTATTAATATACTAGTAGTTAAGAAAGTACGAGATCCTAAGAGAAGACTATATAAAGACTTTCAGATAATTAATAGTAAGACTATAAGGGATATATACCCTTTACTGAATACGTAATACCTATAAGATAAGCTAGCTAGAGTAAAGATATATAGTAAGTTAGACTAACGAAACGCGTTTAATTTAATCCGAATTAAGAAGGGATATAAGTAGAAGACTACTTTCGTATTACCCTTAGGGCTATAGGAATATATAGTAATACTATTCGGCTTAACTAATACCTTAGCTATATATTAGAAGTAGAATAATTATTAAGAAAGATATTTTTAAGAGAGTATATTAATTATTATTATTAATAATAATATATTAATAGCTATTTGATAATAATAAGAACTAAAGCTTTTTTCTAAAAGTAATAATAATAAAAGAAGTAAAGAATAAGAAACTTTTTATATTAATAATATTCTTTTCTCTTAAGAAGTGCTTTTGATTTTTATTTATATATATTATTATATTAAGATAATGAGACTTAATAAGCTTAATTTATTTCATTCTATCTATATCTGATAAAACTTAAGAGCTTCTAAAGAAGATAATATAAAAGATTTTAGAATTATTTTTAGCTTTAAAGTATTTTACGTTTTCTAAAAGAAATACTTAAGTATTAATATTATAATACTCATAAACTATAGTAATTATAACTATAAAAATAGTATCTGTATTATAATTTATAATCTTAAGTCTAAGGTAGTTAATTCAATTAGTAAAATAAGTTTTATAAAAGTAATACTTAATTATAGTATCTTTATAAGATAATAGAAATATATATTTATATTATAATTTTAGCTAAAAGGTTATTAGAAAGTTGAAATAATCTCTAAATTCTATAATTAACTTATAGTCTTTACTTACTAAGTATAGATATTAAGTAAAGCTTAGTTTCTTATCTTAAATATTATAAATAATCTCTTTATATAAAACTTCTAAGATAATATTAAAAGTCTATAGCTAATTCAAAAGCTATAATTCGATTATAATACTTAGAATACTATTAAAAAAGAGCTATTAAAGCTTAGAAGCTTTAGTTATAATTACTAAAGTAACTAAACTATCTAATTAAAAGGAACTAAGAATAAAGCTAAAGACTAAACTTTATTAATAAAGATAATAAGTATAAAAGTAATCTTTATAATTTAGCTCTATATAATAATTACTAATATAAAGATATAATATAATAAAACTAAATCTATACTTAAAACTAATAGCTTTATATTACGTTTAATAAAGTAGTTAGTTTGAGTAAAAGTTATAGAATAAAGAAGTAACTTAATTTCTAATATTATAAAAGAGAGATAAGCTCTTGTAATAAAGTATAAGACCTTAGTAGAAGCTTAATCTTATAGCTTAAGGCTACTTATAAGAAGTTAAACTTTAAAGTTCTTATAATATATGTCTTTATAATTTTTAAGATTATATTTTTAAGATACTTTTAAAGTACTTTAAAGATATTTAAATAATATTTATCTTTAATTATAGCTATTTTTGAAAGAAAATATCTCATATATAATATATCTTTATAATTATAAAAAGTTATATATAATTATAGACTTATAAGCTATTTAAAAAAGAATCTATAAATTCAATAATAAGTATAATTAAAGTAAGGAAGAAAGTTATATTTTGAAGAGGGAATCGTATATCTTATACTTGAAAATAGATCTCTAGAAGGTTCTTTAGGTATTATTAATACTATTCATTTATAATTATTAATTAGTAATATAGATTATTTATAATCAAGCTTTATAATATAAGTTACTAATAGAATACTAAAGATAGTACTAGATTCTACTAGACTATTCGATAGTAGCTTATCTTTACCGAGGCACTACATGTAGTAGTGTTCAGCCAATCAGACCACTTCGGCTTACGGATTTAGGTTATTCCGAGAGTCTTGGCATTAATCTGAGTAGTAATCAATTAATTTGATTAATCTACTAATCTACTACTCAATTCTAATCTAGATTAATTGATTAGATTAGATTAATACTCTGAATAGTTGAATAATTTGTGAACACGCTGAAGCTAGATGATGGTAACGGATCTGGTTACGAAAGTTTGCTTCCAACTTGAGTATTTGAATCAGGATTGAAACTTGCGAGATGGGGGGGGGATGTATAATCGAATGTTGATCTGGGTGGTCGTATGAACATACTTTGAGAGGACAACAATAGTTTAAATACAGTAACGAAAGCAGTCAGCATGAACATATCGATACGGTACGCGCTCTCATAGATACCCAAATCGGCCAGAAAAGCTTCCTCCCCCTTGTTCGGCCCCTCTTACAATACTTAATCGCTGTACCTCTGTACACGACCGGCGGCGGAGGGACGGATCGATGGCTCACATTGTACTGAAGCTATTTGGAGATCCAACAGGAGCGGCGCAATGGTGTGAACGACTTGTTGCTAATTGCCCAAGGAATCAGTCAGACCTTCGCAGTCCTTTCAGGTGCCTACTCGTATTGAACATGTATTGTGATCAGATTGATAACATCCTCCGGAGTATTTGTAGACCCTTTATCAGCTCGCAAAACCCTGCCGTAAATCAAAGACCGACAGCTTGTGGGACGGCTTGCAGAGTACACAGAGAGGACACACTGCCAGCAGCGTTGCGAGCATTAGTAATAAGCGAGAGCATATGAATAAGCCGGGACGAAATTCACGATTCTCATCTTAAGACGATAAACTTCTACTTAAGCTAAAAGGAAAGGGTTTATCGTAAGATGAGATTTCAGACCACTTCCTGAAGAGTAGTAAGGGATATTATAGGTATAGTCCTATATAGCTATAGTATTCAACTTAATCCGACCTTAGGCGTATCTTTATAGTTATAGATAAGGCTTTAACTTAGTACTAAAGGACTTCTATATTAGGAATACTAAATTAGAGATAATAAACGGATATATTACTATATATCACGTCGACTTACTAGTTATTATAATAGCTTACTATCTCAGATCCACTAGAAGCTAACTAATCTCTCTTTATAATTCGTTAATAATCAGGAGAAAGATACTAATAGGTTAACTTTCTTAACGCTCCTCTAGCTAGATGTCACGAACCAGCATAGTTCTTGGCACTAAAACCGTCCTAGCATCAGAATACTAATAGTATCACCCAGTAGTATATACTAGACGAATTTTAGTACTAGAAAAGAGTTAGTACTATTAGAGGAAAGGCACTAATACTGTTATAATACAAACTAGCGAGTAGTACTATATATCTACCTATATTATAGTAATAATAGTATTATAGCTATAGGAAATCCAGGATCAAGTGATATGCTAGACTGCTAGATAGGTCGCGAGAGCTTATAAGTTCTGCAAGATAGTCTTATATAGCTAGTATGAGGGAACGAAAGTTCTATATAAGACTAGCACTTCTGCTATTAGATAAGAGCTTCGTACTCAAATTCATATAGTAATTGATACTTACTTATAATATCTTAAATCTAATTAAGAACCGAACTTCTTATTTACTTTACTTTATAGCTAATACTAACCGATAAGCTTATATACTACGTACTAGTCAGAACTAGGAATATTATACTTTAAGTACTCTACTTAAAGTATTATTAGTAAGAACGAAATAGCCCCTAAAGAAGGATTAGTTATAAGAGAAAGATCCTAAGTTAGTAAGATAGAGAAGACTAATAAAGTCACTTTACCTCGAGTTAACCTACCTAATACTTATTATAGAAACTGTAATAACTTAGAATAATTTATCCTTTAGTACTAAATATATCTCGCCTTTAATAGAGATAAGTTTAAAGCAGATTCCCTTAAAGTACTATAGATTACTTCGTTTCTCTGCGATACTACTACTTATTAGATCGAACCGGCTTTAAGTAATTACTTAGTTAATTGATATCTAAGTAGAACTTATTCTACTACTATAACTGAAAAGAGTCGAGTTATTTTTCGAACTATCGTAAGCTTTACTACTACTATTAAAGGAGTCTTTAGAGACCTTAATAAGAAAGAATAAGCTAAGAAGTACCTGCTCGAAATTCGATAGTAAGGATCTATTTACGAATATACTACTAAGTTCTATTACTACTCTATATAGTTAGACTAAATAGATAATAGATTAAGGGCCTAATATTACTAAGGCCTTAAGGACTATATTAAGAACGAGCTCTCTAGAATAGATAAACTAGATAACTTAGAGGATTTAATTAAATCGTCTATTATTATTAATAAACAAATCTAAGAATAAGCAAAGGAAGGAGGAGGATACTTTATACTTATTTACCTTTAGAAGCTCTAAAATCTATAATAATTTAATAAGTATTAAAGAAATTTCTAACTTTACTTAAATAATAAATATAATTATTATAACCTAATAGAAATAGATAAAATAGAAAGAGGATCTAAGGGCGAAGCTAAGAAAGATAAACGTTAAGAGAAGAACTTATATTATATATATAATAAGCTAAGATACTTCGCTTATAATTATTCTTAGAAAAGGAAATAGAAAAGGAAATCTTAGAATAAATCTAAAAGAGAATTCGAACTAGTAGAAAAGAAGCTAGATTACTAAGAAGCTTTTAGCGCAGAATAGAGTTTATAGGACTTTATAACTTATAAATCTAGCGAAGAATTCGAAGAGAACTTAGTTAAACTTCTAGATAAAGACTAAGAAAGCTAAAGTATTATAAATAAAAGTAACTATCTATATAATAATCTCCTATATAATAACAAAAACTAGACTCTTCGAAATTATAATAATAGAAGAAGAAGATAAGTTTATAATAGAACTAAGTCCGATTTTATAGAATATTACTAAACTTATAATTATAACGACACAAGACTCAAGGCGGTATATAAGTAAGAATAAACGAGTAGGGAGGCTAAGAGCGATCTTATATAGTCTACTACGAAGAAAACAAAAAGATAAGGAAGGAAGAAGAAGAGAGATAGAGTGCAAGGCACCTTATATATATATGCCGGTACTAGTCCGATACTGTACCGGGTCGGATACTAGTTCTGCCGGGATACCTGTGAACTTGGGCCCTGTTATCTATCCTTCTTCTCATGTGATATTCAGGTGAGCTGTCGTCACAATAATATATCTAACTTAAGTATAAACTATATTATAGCTTATTATAATATTATTATTATTATATTCTAAGTTAATATAGGAGATATTAAGGAATAACTAGATCGTTATATAGCTAATCTCGAAGGAGAACTTGAACTAAAGGAATTCGAATAATTGGATTAGTTCCTTCGAATTAAAAACACTTAGGCTATTATTAAGGAAAAAGAAGGAGAACGCTATTAGCAGAGAAGATAGTACTTATTAGAACCGGCTACTTATTAGAGAATAATACTAGATCCTATTCAGAGATAAGCTAATCTCTATTACTATATACCTTATACTCTAATTACTTACGAACCCGGCTTTAGGACTTAGTTAGACGAAATAATAAGAAGAATTATTAAAGAAGCACGTGATTACTCCTTAATAGAACTACTATACTTAGAGCTTACTATTACTAGAGAGTTCGATTAGTTAATCTTACTAGTTATTATAAATAATATTAAGATAAAAGCCCTTACTAATTCAGAAGCTATAAGATACTTTATAAATCTAACTTTTATCGAGAAATAGAATATTCCTATTACTATTAACCTGAAACTATATTACCTTATCTTATTAGATAGAAAAGGCACCGGATTAGATAGATAGATCTATAGAAAGATAAGAGGAATAAAGATAGTTATTAATAGATACGAAGAAATACTCTACTTCGATAGTATACTTATTAGATAATACGATATCGTATTAGGAATATTATAGCTATATAACTATAATCCTAATATAGACTAAGTAACTAAGAGAGTTACGTTTAGTAATTATAAATATGAATATAATTAACTAGCTAATAAAAGAGAAGCTAGCGCCGCCTCTTTAATAATAACGCTAATAGACTCTAGCTAGTTAAGTTATGTTCTTAGTTAGATAAAACTTAGGAATTATTCTAATTAGATAGATAATATTCGGGAGTAGCTACTCGAACTATATAGGAAGTTCTCGAAATTATTCGAGGATCCGCAGGATATAAGGGCTCTACTTAAGTATAAGTCTTAAGATTATAAAATAAACTTTAAAGATAGATTTATACTTATTATAGAGAAACTTTACTATTATAATTATAATACTACGAGGACGCTTAAGGAGTATTAGAAGTTATATATAAAGGGAGAATAGATTCGGAAATCCAAGTTATTATACGCTATTAATATACTAGTAGTTAAGAAAGTAAGAGATACTAAGGGAAGACTATATAGAGATTATTAGATAATTAATAATAGAACTATAAGAGATATATATCTTTTACTAAACGCGTAATACTTATAAGATAAGCTTACTAAAGTAAAGATATATACTAAATTAGACTAATATAATATATTTAATTTAATCTGAATTAAGAAGAGATACGAGTAGAAGACTACTTTTATATTACCCTTAGGGTTATAGGAATATATAGTAATATTATTCGGCTTAACTAATACTCTAGCTATATATTAATAGCAGAATAATAATATTCTTAAGGACTTTATTAAGAAATTCGCTATATATTACCTAGATAATATCCTAGTATACTCGGAGACTATTGAGGTATACTAGGGCTATATTACTTAAGTTATAGAAATACTATATAAAGTAGATTCTAGACTAAAGATATCGAAATATAAATTTTTAGTTAAGTAAATTACTTTCTTAAGATATATAATTCCCTCGGGAGAGATAAGTATTAACTCGGAGAAAATTAAAGCTATAAAGGAATAGGAATTACTAAAGAATATTAAGGATATATAGTTATAATTAGGTTTTACTAACTTCTATTAATAGTTTATTAGAAACTATTCTAAGATTACCGAACTACTTATAAGCTTAATAAGGAAGAGTATTCTTTTTACTTAGACTAGCTAATATAAGAAAGCTTTTTAGAGAATTAAGAAAATTTTTATAAGAGAACTAATCTTATATAGTTTCGATAAAAAGAAGAAAAGTATAATAGAAATAGATACTTCTAATACTTATACTAGTATAGTATACTTATAGCGAGATAATAAAGGATAACTATACTTAGTCGCTTACTTTTTAGAGGAAATATCTCTAGTTAAATAGAATTATAATATCTATAAGAAAGAACTTATAGCGATTATTAAAGTACTTAAATACTAGAAAATATACTTATAAGGAGCTAAGTTCCTAGTTATTATTTATACTAACTATATAAATCTTCGAACCCTTATAACTACTAAGGTCTTAGATAATCGTCGATTAGCTCGATAGTTAGAGGAACTCGCCTCTTTTAACTTAGTTATTAAGTATATATAAGGAAAAGATAATATATAAGTAGATATTCTAAGTAGATTACTAAGTTATAAGGATAATAAGGTTTATAATAAGACTATCTCACTTAAATAGCCAGATAATAGAGATATAGTTATTAATATCCGAGAAGCTATTATAATTAAGTAAGAAATTAAAGAACTTTAGTATAATACCTTAAAGGAAGCTTAGAAGAAGGATAGAATATCCTTAGATAAGTGTAATGATCACTTGGTACGCTGAGGTAAATAGGTATAATAGAATAGTAGAACAGTCGCTAGAGGTTCGCTAGTAATAATCTGGTTAATATAGAGACTAATTGCTAAGGAGAGAAGGTTCTTCCTTCCTCTCTAATTCTGAAATATAGGAGTAGGAAGCACTAGGCGTATAGACCTATTATAATATCTCCCCTCTTAAATACTTTTATCCTAGAAGTAAAGGTATTAAAATACCCTAGCTAGCGATAATCTAGCGAGGCGCCGGCGAGGCATTCCTTTCAGGATTCACCTTTATTCTGATTCTTCTTTATTATTAGTAAGGCAGGAATATAAGGTATAGCGCTAAGTAACTCCTTTATATAACTCTTAACCTTCTCTCTTCTCTCCTTCTTTAAATAACTAATAATAATATTATTATACGTAAGTTATAAACCTGATATACTAGATACTACTAACTTAACCTTTTAGCTTCTAAAAAGAACTTTCGTAAGCGCGCTGCTAGTAGTTCGCTTAAAGATACTCTTCCTTCTAGTAATACTTTCACCCCTATTAATAAGGGAAAAACCGCAGTCGCTCGCGGGTCATCGACTAAGCGCTAGCGAGCCGAAGATAATAACGAGGATACTAAAGGCGAGCCGAGCTAAAATCGTAGCCTTTCTGCCTGTTATAATAAGACCCTTTATACTAGTCGAAAGAATACGCAGATAAAGTCGAAAGCTCGTACTAAGGTGAATAAGGAGATACCGCGTCCGGAGACTTACCTACGATACGCTAGCGAGTATACTTTATTCCCTAAGTTAAAGTGCACTTTAGCTCTTAACTCTATTACTAGTAAGTATATAAACTATATTAAGAAAAGTAAATCTTACGAGGATATAAGTATAAGTTTCCTCTCTCTAGTAAATACTTAGTTAATAGCCGGCGAGGTTCTAGCTATCCTAATAAGTATTCTTAGCTAACTATAAGATATAGCTTTAAAAGTAATAATAAGCGAGAGTTCCGGAGAAGTATTAAAGATTACCTAGGCACGCTTTAATAAAGAGAAGAAGCGGGCTAATTATACTTCTAAAGTTAGTAATACTATAGCTATTAAATCTCCTTAGAAGCTAGTTATTAATTCTAACACTAAGCTATCCTCTAGTATTATGTCAGCGATCGCTAAAGTATCTGGGCATACGCTACGCTCTATAGCTAAAGTCACTACTACTATTAATATTATAAATACTACTCTTCTAGAGGAAATTCGTAGTCTCTATATAATATAAATTAATCTCTCTAGCGAGTTCTCTACTAATCTTCAGCGAAAGACTTCTGTACTATTTATACTAGATTCTTTCTATAAGTAGCTTCACTAGATACGCAGCTAGAGGTTAATAGAGAGGAAGTCGCGGATAGGGATATAGATACTACTAATTAAGAGGTTACTAAGTAAACTTTCTTTAGCGATATCTTAGAGTTTATCTAGTAAGGGCTAGTTTACTAGTAATCTATATAGATAATAAAACCTCTTTTTCCCCTCGGACTTCTACCAGATTTATAATCTCTAATATATCTTTAAAACTATAAAACCCTATAGGAAAAAACAGAAAAGTATATATCCTTTTATAAGTATTATTTCACTTTCGCTAGCGTTTCGCCGGTCTTTCTATAGCGTTTTAATTTTTCAAAGCTTTAATTTCGTTCTAGAGTCCTTAGAGGTTTTCTTTTAGCTCCTAAGAATTATAAGCGGAAGTAGACTTCTTCTATTTTACTAGGAATTATTCTCTCCTTCTAATTACTCGCCGGTCTAGTAAGGAATTAACCTCCTATAATTCTTCGCTATTAATAAGGTCAGGTTAGATAACCTCCGACGACTCGCCGGGCCTTTACTAGTATAGTTCTAATAGTAAGATATAGAAGACGTTATATAGCCGACTATACTTAGGAGATAAATCTAATCGATATACTTGCTTTCTAATTCTTTCGCTAATCTTAAATAGCCCTAGAAATTAGTAGTCTAGCTTCTTACTCGATCGAATAGTTTTGATATTCTTTACTAAGAGTAAGACTTATTAATCTACTTTAAATTCAACTAGTCGATAGTTCTTATTATATTATCTCGCTTAGGTTTCTTTAGTTCTTCGCTAGCTATTCTCTAGCTCTTAGCGTTTCTTAACTATTTCTTCTACTCTTTCTTTAGTAGTAAGTATCTCCCCTCTTATAGGATTATCCTCGATACCCTAGCGACTATCTAGTGTAATTCTATACCTAGCTTTATTTAGACTTATTCTAATAGCCTTATAATATATATTTATATATACGAACTTCGCTATAAGTAATAGGTCTACCTAATCGTCTTAAAGATAGTATACGAAATACTATAGCTATACTTCTATAGCTTAGTTTTATTATTCCGTTTACTTATTAGTTTATAAGTGAAACGCTATCGAAAGACCTCTTATTATTCGGAAGTAGAAGTATACCTCTTACTAGAACTTAGAAGTGAAGATAGAACTTCTATTAGTAATAATAACTACAGGTAATCTGTAGTCCTTAAACTAATAGTCGATAAATAGCCGAGCTAAGTCTAGCGTATTAATTATCTTCAAGTAAGGAATATACTCTATATCTTTAGTATATCTATCGATAATTACTAGTAAACTATCAGAGATTCTTCCTATAGAGCTCCCTTTATAAGGTAGTAGATCTATAATAAAGTCTATAGTTATAGACTCAAATAGCTTACTTAGCTAGCTAAGCGCTTATATCTCGCTAGCTATCTTTATTCTTCTTACCTTTATCTTTTAATAAATATCGTAACTTTTAATATATTCTTTAACATCTAGCTTTATTTTCTACTAATAGTACTTTCGCTAGATAAGCTTTAGCGTCTTATCTTAACTAAAATAGCCTATAGTTAGATTAATATAATATATCTTCATGATTTCAGTATAGATAGCTTTATCTAGCGGAACGTAAGCCTTTCGCCGGTATCTAAGTAGTCTTTCGCTATTAATACTCTAATCTATATCCCTAGTTTTCTATAATCTAGCTAACTTCTTAATAGTAAAGGTATCCCTTTTCTATAGCTTTATAAGTATTAAGAGAAGTAAGTTCGACTTAAGGTTTACTATTTCGGTTCTTATAATACTCACTATAAAGAACTATAGCATAGTATATCTATAGCTATACTAGCTAGCGCCCGGCTTCTCGCTAGCGCCTCTTAAGAGGGTATCTAGACCTCTAAATAAGTTCTATAAACTATTAAGCTTCATAGGTATATATCGCTAGTTAAGCGTAGAGGTTATATCTATAGCCTCGATCGATACTCCTTTCAAAGAAGTATTATTAGTAAGTTATAGAATCTAAGTTAACTAGTATAATATATTATCGTTCAGACGCCGGTTACTCTCTATCGTATCGCTAGCTTTACTAGGTACGCAGATTAACTCGTCTTTAATTATACTTCGCAGCTTATTTTATAAAGTAAGGAGTATAATATTTTCCTTATCTTTCGCTAGCTTATAATTAGGCCTTCTCGATAGTCTATTAGCAGGATTATTTTTCCCTTATCTATAACTTAATATAAAGTTATACTTAGATAGCTCTAGAGCTTATCTAGCTTATCGCTAGCTTAATACTATTATAGTTATAAAATAATAAAAGTTACTATAATCTATTAATACCTTAACTAGGGCTATACTACCTTTAAGGTAATACCTCTAGTATATAAAACACTTAATAATTATAAAGAGTTCTTAATTATATACTTTATAATTCAACTTAGCAGGTTCTAGCTTTTTACTAAAGAATATAATAGGGTATCAGATAGCCTTTTCCCCTTCTTTCGCCGGCTACTCTCTAAGCTAAGAGAGAATTCCCGCGATAGTAAACCTAGAAGCGTTAGTCTTTAGCTTTCTCAGCTTCAGTAGATCGAAGTATATAAGAAAAGGTACTATAGTAAATATATCTTTTAATATATTAAAAGCTTCCCTTTCTATAGCACTCTATCTAAAAGCAAGAGTAGGTTACCCTTTCTTCTTACTACTTATTAAGCTTATTAGAGATCAGGTAATCGCTAAGAATCTTACGATAAATCGCTAGTAGAAGTTTATAAAACTGATAAAGACTTATACGTCTCTAATACTTTTAAGCTCTAGCTATTCCCTAATAGTATCTATCCGGCTTATATCTATTAAAACGCTAGCTAAAGAGATAATATATCCTAGAAACTCTATACTTTCAGTATTAAAAGAGCACTTTAATAACTTAATAAAGAGGTTTATATACCGAAGTCTCTCTAATACCTAGCGGATATATTATTCATATTATAATAAGTCAGCAGAATAGATTGGGATATTATTAAGATATATAATATAAGTAATATCGATAAGGCCCGCTAGCGTATTATTAATAAATACCTAGAAGGCCGCTAGCGTATTTAATAATCCAAATAGTATAACCTAGTACTCGTAGTGCCTATATTAAGTACAGAATATAATTTTCTATTTATTACTTTAGTGAATTCGGACGTAGTAATAAGCGTTTTATAAGTCTTATTTAATAAATACTCTAGTATCTCGGAGCTTATTTAGCGTTTCGCTAATTAATAGTAAAGGGTACTAGTCCTTAATCGTAATTTTATTTAGCGTCTAGTAATCGATATATAATCAGAGACTATTATCTTTCTTTAGTATAAAGAGAATAGATACGCTTATAGGACTCTTACTTTTCCTTATCTAACCTTTCGCTTCTAATAAGTTAAAGTATTCCCGAAGAACCTCTAGTTCTTTCTTAGAGAAATTATAGATTAGAGAATAAAGTACTTTTACTCTTAGTTCTAGTTCAATAGCATATTAGTAGCTCTCTAATAGAGGTAGCTCGCTTCCCTTTCCTTCAGAGAATATATCCTTAAAGCTACTATATATAGAGGGAATAGTAAGCGTATCACTAGTATCTATCTAGCGTATAGTATATAAGTTAGGTATTATAGCGTATATAGGAGATTTCTATTCATTAATAAGAATCGCAAAAGCTCGAGGTACTATAATATTAGAGTTATCTGAATCCTTTAATTTATAAGGAAACCTCTACTACTTATTCTTAAAGCTTATCTAAGGATCTATATCCTCTAACTATAGCTACCCTAATATTAGATCTATACTTAGTATATTAATAACTCTTAGCTGAAGAGTATCGACTCTAGTCTATCTAATCGAATCGGCTATCTCTACCTGAGCGACTATAGTACTAAAGATAACGCCTTTATTCTATGAAAGTATCTAGAAAGTCCTTAGTCTTTTGCTAATAAGTTCAAGCTCGTATTCTTTAGTAACTAGTCTTAATATAAAGTTATCTTTTACTCCACTATTAATAAGAGTAGTTCTCGATTTCCACTTACCTTAGGATAGAATCTTTATTTAGATTTCTATCTTATTATCTAGTAAACCTAGTCCGGATATAGAAGATACTACGAGTTATAGCTTTCCTTAGCGTTTATCTTTAGTATCGCTAGTATTTGATTTTAGATAGTTCGGAGAGATATATCTATATTCGTTATAAGAATAATACTAAACCTTAGAGATATCCTATCTTATTAGTTAATCCCTAATAGATATACTATTTAGATCTCTTCTCCCTTCTTATCTTTATTAGCTCTTATCTTATTGATCGTTAGTTCTTCGCTAGTACTTATATAAGTTGTCTTTCTTCGCGTTTAACTCCTTATATTTCTACTCTTTAGGTTCCTTTTATCTTTTATTACTATTTGTACCTCTAGATAAGATATAAGTCTCTTAAAGAGTAATAATAGAAATAACTTAGTCTTAGGTCTAAAGTCTATTAGCTTAACTATTCTTAACGATTTTCTAGCGAATCTCCAAGCGGATCTTATTAAATAAGATATCTTATAATTAATACTTAGTAAAAGGTTTAAGTTATTCTTCCTTCTCTTCTAGATAATTAACGAACTTCCTAATTAGTTAACTTAGCCTCTAGCGAGTATTCTTATAGTCCTATAAGTTAGCTACCCTTCGTGAGATAGAGAGTAGCTAGAGATTCGCTAGGAACTCTTTATAACTTTCTTAAGTTATCTTATAAAAAGTATCTAAAGTATACTTCCTAAACCTTTCCTAAGCGTTCGCTAGTTCCTTATAAAGTAATATTACTACTTATTTGATCTTAACGAGATCAGTTAAGTACCCTTTAGTATTATAGTCGAAGACTCGGTTATAAGCCTATAAGTACTTAGTAAGCTCTCTTTAGCTTCTACTCTGATATTCCGATAGAATTATATATTTACCTTTATCCCGGCGAGGAATTAGCGATTCTTCGGGAGCTACTAATTGTTGGATTTGTAACTAGTACCTTGGTCAGTTTACCAGTACCTTAGTTAGTTTTACCTGCATTAGCATACACACCCTGTACCTTGTCATTACATGGTCTTAGTGCCTGGTTCAGTACCTTGCCTATGTACCTTATTATACCTGGCACCTATACCCTGTACCTTATCAACAGCCTGTACCCTGCATACTCTATTAGAGTTACTATGAAGGTTCTCGATAGAGTTCTACTACTCTCTAGTACGTATATCGTACTTCTAGAGGTTTCTACTGACGTACTACTAACGAAGTATAATTCTACGGTATACGTGTCTTCTTCTGTGGAGTTCTGTATTACGTAGTATAGAATATTCTAGAGAGCTCACATAGCTATATAAGTAGCTAGAATCTCTCCTGTAGTTAGCTCTCTTCAAGTAAGTAAAGCAAGTCAAATTAATTACCTATTATTCTATTATTCTGACCTTTAGCCGATTTCTACCTTTAATTTTCATATAGTAGCAATTCACTTAGTGAAATCAGCTAATCAGATGCTTTCTCCTTCGATCGATCTCGCCTAAACTCGCTTCCGTTACTCCTTACTAATAAAGGAGCTTCCTGATCAGGCGTTACTTAGTCGTTTTTAACGACTCTTTCGCCTAGAGCTAGCTAGTAAGCTAGCCCCTTTGAGCCCTACTAATATAGCTATAGCGAATCAGACTCGTGGCCCTTGACCCTAAGACGAAGTTGCAGGGAAATCATAACTTATAACCTCTCGAAGCCTTTAGAAGTAGAGACGACCTAGTGACCCTAGGTACGAAAGCTAAGATCTTATTCCGGGGTGCCTATAGCTACTGCCGACTTAGTTTGGAAGCTAGGCCTTGTTGAGCAGTAGTATATAGCTTCTGATCGCTATTTAGCTTAGTATATATTATAGGTCGGCTAATATAGGCTACTATTGAGTATAAGAAGCTATCCTCGGAGAGGGTTACTTAATAGTAGTACTTGAGGCGCTATAAGGTAAAACTGGGCCTAGTAGTAAGGTCAATTCAATAGTAAATACGATAGACGTAGTTGCTGTATACTACTATTGATTTTGACTAAGCGAAAAACTCGGTAAGATAGTAAGCTCGGCGTAGCTATTGTCTTTTTCAAGGGCAAGATAAGGTTAGTATCTTTTTAAGCTACTTAGTAGCTTATACGAGTAAAAACTTATACTTTTAAGACCTCTTAGTACTTAGTACTAAACTGCTTATAAGGAATCATATCTTACTTCAAGGGAGATAAGCTAGTAAGCTGCTCTAACTATATAGAGTAGCTTAATATGGCTAGCCTCTATTTAGAGGTAAACAGCTATATGTCTTATATTAATAGTACTAAGACTAAGCCTAGCCGAGCTCTCTACTTTAAGTCAGAAGAACGTATTAACGCGTAAGGCGAAAAGAGAATAGATTATACTTCTTACTCTCCTGAGCTAGCGATTAAATACTATGAGAGACTAGCTGATTTTGAGCGTGCAAATAAGAAGGCTTTAGGCGCTATTAAGTCGATTATATCACTTGAAAACCTCGATAGATTTAAGGATAAGACTAGCGTAAAAGACCTATAGGAAGCTATTATAGCTACCTACGGTTCTACTAGCCTAGAGGAGAT
>FJUW01000066.1:116698-127732 GCA_900074885.1 Rhynchosporium graminicola
TATTAAGTCGATTATATCACTTGAAAACCTCGATAGATTTAAGGATAAGACTAGCGTAAAAGACCTATAGGAAGCTATTATAGCTACCTACGGTTCTACTAGCCTAGAGGAGATCAGTAGGCATATAAATCGTATTATCGATAATACTTACTCCTGTTATAAGAATATAGACGAGTATACTAGCGTAATTTAAGCTAGTTCAGTCTACCTAAAGCAGCTCAAGTGTGAGATTCCAAAGCCTATACTAGCTAGCCTTATATTTAAAGGTTTACTTAGTTCTTTTGATTCTTTTACTTCTAGGAAGTATGAAGAAATCTCTAATAACCTTTCTTCTATCGATATAGAAGGTTTAATAAGAGATCTTATATCAGAAGAGGCTAGAATGAATACTTCTACCGATTTACAAGCTAATAAGGCTTTTAAGGGGAAGAATTCGAAAGGCAGTAAGAAGTGTAGTTACTGTAATAAAACAAACTATATAGAGGCAAATTGCCATATAAAGCACCCTGAGCTTATACCTAATAAATCGACTAATAATAAGAAGAAGTCGAAAGGTAAAGGCGCTAAAGAATCAAAAGAGGAGTCTACTAAGGCCCTTATGAGTTCTTTCAGTAATACTAGTAGTAGTAGTAATAGTATAGCAGATCAAGCTTATGCTACTATATATAGCTACAGAATAGTACTCGATTCTAGCGCTTCTAAGTATTATACATCGAATAAGAGTTAGTTATTAGACTATAAACCTGTATCTAAGAAGTCTATTATTATCGCTAACGGTGATATTTTGCTTATAATAAGTAGAGGAGATATCTCTATAATCACTAGGGAAGGCGATAGAGTACTTATTAAAGACGTAAATTACGTACCTAGCCTTAAAACTACTCTCCTAAGCTCTAAGGAACTGACTAATAAAGATTAGAAAGTTACCTTTAATAAAAAGGGTATAAATATATCTAATAGCTCTATTAATATAGAAGCTGGATAGTATTATAATGCGTACTACTTAGAAGTAGACGTAAATCATGAGCTGCTCGAGCCTGTGTCTTTTAAGATAGACTCTAATAAAAGTAGTAAATTAGATCTATATTATAAGTGTCTATTGCATACTAATAAGGAGTTTATCTATAAGACTATAGAAGGATCTAAAGGATTAAAAATCCAAAAGGGGTTAGATTTATCTAACTGTTCTGCCTGTAATAGCGGTAAAATACACGCTATAAGTAGTACTAAGCCTACGTCGGATACCCCTCCGCTTATTATCTTTAATATAGATATAGCGGGCCCTTTTAAGATTAAAGGTCTAAAGGGGGAAAGATTCTTCTTAACTATTATATATAGAGGCTCTAGAGCTATTTAGATATACGCTCCAAAACATAAGGCTGATACGTATAATACCTTAATAGAGTAGTATAATATAATAACTACTTAATTTAAGTAAGGTATATTAAAAATCGTTTCTAAAATTAGAGCTTTTAAGCTAGATAACGCCGGGGAGTTTAAATCTAATAAATGGACTATCTTTTATAAAGATAAAGGTATTATTTATGAATATACTAGTCCTTACTCTTCTGAGTAAAACGGTATAGTAGAGCGTTTAAATAGATATCTTATAGAAAGTCTTATAGCTATCTGTATAGATAAGAATATACCCTTATTCTTTTAGCCTCAAATAATCTAAGGAATAGCTCATATAAAGAATCGCTCTTATAATTCGGTTATTAAAAAGAGTCCCTTTGAAGTTCTCTTCGGTAAAAAGCCTACTCTTAATTATATTAGAGTATTAGGCTCTCTTACTTACGTTCTTATTAATAAAAGGACTAATAAGTTTGAAGATAAGTCCGATAGAGGTATACTCGTAGGGTATGAGTCCGCAAATAACTTCTTAGTATATATACCTGAGAAGAGAGCTATAATAAGCTCTAAAAACGTCCTAATTAAGGAAGATTTAACCTTTAAGGACGAAGTGATCTCTAAGGAAGAATTAGAATCCTTTGATAAGACACTTAACGATTACAAGACCTCTGACTGTTTAAATCGCGTGATTTCTTCACCTATAAATACTCCTAAAACAGACCTATCTAGGGCTGAAAACTCGGAGAAAATCGACGGTGAAATAGCTAATAATTTATTAAATAAAGAAAAAGTCATAGAAGATATATAACTTAATCTCTTTAACGATATAGCTAAAGAAACACCTATAGTAGAAATACTTAAACGAGGTATAAAACGTAGAAGGGACTACTCTAATTAGGTACTTAATGTTACTACTAGAAGTCACGCTAAAGACCCTGATATAGCCTTAGCTATTCAGAATAATGAGCGATTAATTCAAGAGCAGAAAGAGGCTTATAGCGTATATAAAAACGTTATTAACTTAGCTTGCTAAGCTTTTATTAGCTCTAAATCAGAAAAAGAAATTAGGCTATAACATAATCCGGAAAGAATCCTTATTAAAAAAGATCCGGAAGTAGTTATCTACGAGCCTAAGAGCTATAAAGAAGCTATAAATAGTCCTTATAAGGATTATTAGCTAAAAGCTATAAATAAAGAAATTGCCTCTCTTGAAAATTATAATACATAGAAAGTAGTCGATAGTAATACTAAGACTATAAAACTACTAAAAACTCGCTAGGTCTATAAGATCAAAGAACTAGAGAGCGAGTACTACGAATTCAAAGCTAGATTCGTAGCTAAGGGGTTTAAGCAATTATACGGTATAAACTACCTAGATATATACGCTAGTGTAGTTAAGCAAATAGCTTAGCGTCTTATATTTGCCTTAGTAGTACTCTATAAGTAGTATATATATAAGATCGATATGATCTCCGCTTTTATATAGAGTGATATAGACGTTAATACCTTATATATTTGCCCCCCGGAAGGCGTAGATTATTACGCTAATAAACTCCTCCTACTCTGGAAAGCGTTATATAGTCTTAAGTAATCAGCTAGACTATAGTTTATTAAACTAAAGGAGGTATTAGTTAATAAATTCGGATTTAAGTTAATCCTATCCGAAAATTGCATATTAGTTAATAAAGAGCTTAAGATTATAATCTGTATATACGTGGATGATCTAGCTCTAATTAGCCCTAATATAAGTACTATTAAGTCCTTAATTAAAGAATTAAAATACTTCTTTAAACTCAAGGACTTAAGGCTAATAAAAGACTATTTAGATATTGAAATTAACTATAATAGAGATCAGGGCTATATGAAGCTCTATTAAGCTAGCTATATAGAGAAGGTACTAGCTCGGTTCAACTTATCAGATTATAAACTGAAGAATACGCCTATAGATTTAAAGGTTAAATTAGAACCTAATCCTAATAAGGCTACTAAGGAAGATATATCATAGTTTCAGCAAGTAATAGGCTGCTTACTATTCCTTACGCTAGCTACTAGGCCTGATATAAGCTACGCTGTAATCAAATTAGCTAGGTTCTCTAGTAACTCTAGCGATACGCATATCTTAGCTATAAAGAACGTGTAACGACACAAGACTCGAGGCGGTATACAAGCAGTAATAAACAAGTAGGGAGGCTAAGAGCGATCTTATATAGTCTACTACGAAGGAAATAAAAAGATAAGGAAAGAAGAAGAAGAGAGATAGAGTATAAGGTACCTTATATATATATACTAGTACTAGTCTGATACTATACCGAGTCGGATACTAGTTCTGCTAGGATACTTATGAACTTAGGCCTTAGTATCTATCTTTCTTCTTATATAATATTCAGGTGAGCTATTATTATATTACCCCTCCCTTAAGAAGAGCTTAACTTAAGCTCGGAAGGTTATAGTTTATACTAGAAATTAGTTTTTATTATAACTGTTTTCGTCGATATTCGCGTAATAAGCGCTAGCTGCTTTTTAGAAGTAGTAAATTCTTTATCAAGTTCTAACTAGTTATATCGCTATAATAGTACTATATTAGTCGTAGCTTTTAAATCAGGCGGTAAGCAGTATTTGCTTTATCTATTTGCGGCGAGAGTCGAGTTTAAGTAGGGCGTAATGTATATAAAGGAAGGGGTTTATTAATATTAGAGCCTTTCCTTTTTAACTGCGATAACTACTTTAACTTATAAGTTTACTTTCCCTAGACTACGATATAGTTCCTAGAGTAAGTATTATTACTAACTACTATAATAGTCTACTATAATCTTATATATTAATCGACCTAATTAACTCTTTTCTTAATATAAGTAAGTTTCTTATCTTAATATTAGGGATAATCTATAAGTGTAGTATAGGGGTTTCACAGATTTATAATACTAACTCCTATAGTGCTTTTACTAGCTCCCGCCGGTACTCTTTCGGCAGCGTATTATATATATTACCTATAATATATTCGCGCTTTCCTTAAGATAAAGTATAATAATACTCCTATTCTAGAACTTCTATATTTATTTAATAAGCTTAACTCTAAGCTTTATAAGTATTATTTAGTATTAAAGAGCAGTTACGAGCCTATAGGTTACTTGAACCTAAACGTAAGTATATATACTAACGCGTTATAGTTATCTAACTATATTAATATAGAGTATACTATTTTATCTAAGTTACTTCCTAGCAGCGAAGCTAAGGATACGGAGCTAAATCGGGGCGGTATCGTAGCTACTTATAAGGCGATTAATCGGATCTATTATCTTACGAAATCTGCTACTCTTATTATTACGTTAGAGATTACTACTATATAATTAGTAGAGACTTAAGCTTTAAAGTATTCTATAGAGAAAATATTTAAGAAGTTAGAGTTTATTAAAGTAGTAAGTTAAGATCTTAAATCCTTAGATACTAGTATAATACTAATATAATATAGGATCTAGATCTTTTAATAATAGATTCAGCGAAATCTAAGTTAATAATATAAATAGTATTAAAGTAGACGAAAGAGTTAAATAGTATTATATAGGAATTTATAAAGAAAGCTATATTTAAAGCTATAATATCTAATACTAGAGGAAAAAGGAATTTACCTTCTAGTTTAGAGATAGTATTAGATCTAGATACTCCCGGACCTTCTCTAAAGAAGAAACCTTATAGGATTAGCTATTATACTCAGTCTACTACTAAAGCGGCATTAATAGATTCGAGTAAGGAGTTAGATATAGTAGTTCCGGTTCTAGATATTCTAGAATTACTAAGAGCTCCGGAGAACTTAGAGGAGAAAGCTAGTAAAATAGAAGTAGTTAAAGAAGTAGAGTTTTAGATATAGTATTATTATAGAGTATAATCAGGGGATTATCCTTAGTAATAAATTCTAATACTAGTAACTATAATAGCTTATTATCCTCTAAGTAACTATAGTTATCTATTCTATCTTCTTAAGCCTTAATCTACTAATCTAGTTTACGCGGAGGTTTAGGTTTACTTAAGTTAGTAGTATAGAAGTCTCTAAGCTTATACGAAGTACTTATTAAGTCAGAAGCGTTATACTAAGTTAGGTCTAAGTTATAGCTTAGCTAGCTAACTTAATACTTCAGATTACCTCTTAAGAGCTATATAATAAGTATATCTTATAACTCCTACTCTTCTTAAGTAGTAATAACTTCCGGGGATAAGTTTTATAACTCCTAGCTTAGTAATAAGTCGTCCGGGTCCTTAAAGAGTAATTCGGGAGCGAATATATTATAAATAGAAGATCCCGAGGGTAAATCTAGCTTATAAGAGTATCCGATCTTAGCTAGGACTTAGTATAATCCTACCTAGAGACTAGATAGCTTCTTACTTAGCTAGTAATTCTTAAGGTTCCTTATAGAGAGAAATACCTTATCTCTAACTTCCTAGTCGATATTACGCTATTTCGGGTCAGTTATAGCGCTTATCTTATACTAAGTAGCTAGTATATTAGCTTTTATAACCTCGATAGCGGATTTAGTACGTTTAGCTAAGGATTTAGTATTAATATAGTTAAGCTTCTCTTATAGTATTAATCCGGTAAGTTATTTCTAGTCTTAGCTATTCTATAATAATATATTATATTTAAGAGTATATAGCGCTATACTAATAGAATCGTAAGGTAAGGTTACTTAAGCGCGGTCTATTATTAGTAGTAGTTCGCCCTAGTTACTCTAGTAGTAATTAATAAAAAGTCTAAGGCGTTAGTTAATATACTAATTTATAATCTCCGTTTATCTATTAGTTTACTAGTAGAAAGAGGTAAAGAGCTTAACTTTAACTCTAATTATATAATAAAACTCTTATTAGAATAATAAGACTAACTAAGCTCCTTAGTCGGATATAATTAACTTAAGAGTATATCCGAAACGATATATCTATTAGATAAATAATATCGCTATCCCGCGGGTATCGATATTATAGTAGTACGATATCGATATAGAGTCTTTCCTTAGGTAGTCGATAAATACTAATATCCTATTAAATCCTTAGTTATTAGGCGAGAAGTCCTTAAAATCTATAGCTAAGTACTATATAAGATAGCTAAGTACTAGTAATAAATAGAGGAATCCTTACTATTTCGTCTGTTTCGGATAAGAGTACTAGTAAGAGCGGTAATTATAAGTATACTATTTTACGTCTAATATAAGTCCTTTCTAGTAGTAATAGATAGAAATTATTTCGGCGGTCTTACGAGCGTTTAGATAAGTAGAGGAAACTTAATCGTAGACTTCGCTAATTAAACAGGTATATAGTAAGATATAGCGTTATACGTATAGATAACTATTATAAAGTAGTAAACTATTATTAATAATATAGCTATCTCCTAATATATTTCGTTCCTTAGAGAATAATTCTTAGTTAAATTAATATAGTTTCTCGATTAAATTAAAAGAGTTACGTATAAGCTCCGATAGAGTATTAGTCCCTAGCGATATTAGGTATATATAACTAATTTAATCGATATAATACTTAGCTAGTTCCGTATTAATCTTAAGGTCTAAGTAATCTAGAGATAATAAAACCCGAGATCTATTATCCTATTTCTATTATTCCTATATCCTTAGATCTTATTCCTTATAGCTAAGGATATTAGCTTTAGTATTATCTTTACTAAGCGTATATATAATTTGAAAGTTAAATTCGGAAAGGAATTCTATCTATCTAGCTTACTTACTAGTTAGGACCTTAGTAGTTATAAAGTATTCTAATGATCGATAGTCTATATATATATTAATATAACGTCGTAGAGATATAAGTTCCGGTCTCTATTTCCGGAAAGACTTAATAATAGCGTATAATTCCTTATTATAGATCTCCTAGTTTAGTTTATATCTATTAAGAATATAAGAGTAGAATCTAATTAGATACTACTAGTTATCTTTATATAATTAAGAGATAACTCTAGCTATTATACTTTCAGAGGTATTAGTTTCTAGTTTAGTCTATAATTCAAGATCGAAATAGTATAATTTCTGCACTAATAGTAGCTATTAATATAAATCGTTAAAGGACTTCTTATAATCGTTAGTAAAATTCTATAGTACTATAAGCCGAGTAAGTATTAAGAGAGGTATAATAAGGCCGAAATTCCGAATAAATTAATAGTAGAACCTATAGAATCCTAGGAAGGATTTCATAGCTATTACTATTTCAGGGTACTTCTAGTCTACTAATAGTACTACCTTCTCAGGATCTAGCTCGATTCCGTTAGTAGTAATAATATATCCGAGGTATTTAGTCCGAGTAATATAGAATTCGCTTTTCTTAATATCTACTTAAAGTCCGGTATCTATTAAGTATTATAATACTAATTTAATATATTCCTTATATTCTTAGAGCGTTTCCGAGTATATAAGAATATTATCTAAGTAAGCTATATAGAAATTATCTAAGTAATCTAGTAATATATTATTTATATATTACTAGTATATACTAGGTCTATTATAGAGCCTAAAAGGTAGTACTTTATATTTATAAGATCTGAAGCAGGTTCGGAAGATAATATACTCCTCTGATTCAGGGTCTATATAAATATAGTTAAATACTACCCGGATATCTAGTTTAGTAAATATTACTACTTTAGATATACGAGTTAAGAGCTTATCGATCCTGGGTATTAAGTAGGAATCCTTTCGAGTGATCGTATTAAGCTTACGATAGTCGATATAGAAGCGTAATCCTCTATTAGCTTTCTTAATAAATAGTATAAGTAATATAAAAGGACTTTAGCTAGATTCGATAAATCCCTTATCTAAGTTCTCTATAAAGTACTCTTTAGTTACTTATAGTTTATTTATAGATTACTAATATAAGAGCGAATATATATTAAGTAATAGTTCTTCTAAGATAATTCTATAATTATATAAATAATTAAGCAGAAGAATATTAGAATCCCGCTTAGAAAAAGCTTCCTTAAGAGTATAGTATTATTCTGATAGCTTTTCAGCTATAAGTCGTTTAATATCGGGATCCTTAGGAGAGTTACTATTTAGATAGTCTTATAAGAGGCGGTCTATCTTATAGATACTAATAAAGAATAATTCGGAACTTTTACGTTTTATATTAAAGTAAAAAGCTATAGTACTAATTTAGTAAATCAGAACCGGTTTCCAGATCCTTCGAAGTTAAGAGAAGCACTTATAGTAGAGTTTCGGCGCAAGTACTTTTCTCGATGAATTCGGAGCGGAAAGGGGTTCGGATTCTTTAGCGATAAGCGGAAATAGATTAAAGAGTAAAGATAATATATTAATATATTATAACGCTACTATTTAATATAATTAGTATTAGTCTAGCTAGTTTATAGCTAAGTCCTACGCGTTAGCGTCGATTTAGTAAGATCGATTAATACTAAGTTTATAAAGCAATAGAGTTATAATTATCTTCTTATTATATTAGAAAGTAGCTAGATAGCGTTCCGATTATAATAGCTTATAGTAGAGCGTATTTAGCTTAACTTGAAATCGTTATATCTATTTAATACTAATAATTATATCTTATTATCCTAAATCGAGGAGAATAAAAGGGTAGTTATAAATATACTTATTATTAATAGAAAGGTATAAATATATAAAATAAGTAATATAGGTTCTAATAGACTATTAGAAACTATATATTAGAATAGAATAGAGTAATAGCTCGATTTTAATACTAAGGGCCCTTAATAGTCGTCCGGTAAGAATACGATTAATAAACAGATAACTATTCGCTCCGGTATCAATTAAGCTATTTATAGAGACTCTTAGCTTATTTATACTAACTATAGTTAGGTATATAAATTACTTACCTTCTATTAGGGAGTTAAAGTTAAGATTAGAGAGATTATACTTATATAGACCTAGGAAAGAGTTTTTACTTAAGCCTTATTATTTCCCTGTAGTATTAGTTCAGATTCGGAGGGCATATCCTTTACTACTTCCTCAGCTACTCTTTCCTCTTCCGGAAATTTATCGATTAATTAAACCTTAAGCAGGTTAGAGTAGTTTAGCTTAATATAACTAAGCTATCTATAACTATAATACCTAAGGGGTTCTCCGGTCGAGATAGTAAGGCGTTTTAGCGCGAAGGGAGTACTAGCTTATACTAGGGTAGAAGTATATATATATAATACAGGAGTAGTTTATCGAGGAGCTAAGCTTAAGGACTAGTAAGAAATAGAACTAGTAGTAGTCGTAATAGTAATAATAGGCTTATAGTACTATACCTAAGTAGTAGCTTTCTCGGGATAAGTATATTCTGAGTTATAGCGATACTCAGTATTAAAAGAAAGTAAGAATCTAACTATAGAAGCGTAATCCTTATTCTATATTAGTTTAATAATAAGAGTTAAAGCACGTAAGAATAGTATAATCTTATCCTATATATAGAAGGACTACTCTTTCTTTTTAACTTTACTTTAGATAATAGCGCTTTAAAATCGACTATAAAACTCAGTGAAAGTCTCGCGTATATAGCTAGGTTATTATATTTCTAAGCAGTAGAAAGCGTTATAGTAGTTATCTTCCTCTAAACTAGTAAGAAAGTTCTCCTCTAATAAGAAGATTATTTTATCGCTAGTTTTAAACTTATTAGCGAGATACTAAAGCGTAAGATACTCCTTAGCTAATCTAGTAACTAGCTCCTATACGAGAACACGCCGGGAGAAGTCTATAGGGTAATAGTTGGTATTTATAGCTAGCCGGTCTTGTATCGATACTCTCTATTAAAGGAAAGTAAAGTCTGATCTATTATCTAGGGGCAGGATCTTCTTAGTAAGATAAGACTTCCTAGGGCGTAACTCTACTGATTCGGCGCCGGGAGAGGGAGATAGTTTATTAGGAATAGTATCCTCTCTCTTAGTGCTATATATCAGAATAGAGTTTATTAGCTTATTAAACTCTACTATACGCGGAGATTACGGAGTTAGTTCTAATAGAAGGGTCGAAGATAAGCGAGGGACTCTTATAAGGAACTTATCTTATACAGAGATTAGTCTATTTATAGTATCTTCTAGAGAGTTATTCTTTTCCTCCTAGTTTACTAATTATTATAAGAGGGAACGGATCAGGTTCGAGTTACCTATTATAATAGGAGTACTTAGCGATTATACTCCTAGGGAATTTCGCTTTTATTTTCCTTTCCCTCTCGGTTAGTACTTCCTTAATAAGGTATTAATATTCTCTAGTATAAGAGATATTTAAAGTAAGGAAAGGTATAATAGATTAGGTTCGGAGGTAAAGCGGGAGGGATCGCGTTAAGGTCCTCTAGAACTAGAGGAGTCTCTAGTTTATTAGTTAGAAGCTATAATAGTAGCTTAAAAAGGAGTATATTAGGGCTATTTCAGTAGCGATACGTAAAAGTTAAAGTTCTAGAGTATTTATTATACTTTCTTTAAAATCTATCTATAATTCCTTTATATTAAGGGGGTTATTAAAGGAGTATTAGCGAAGACCTCCTCTATTATACTATTTATAATAAGCTGAATTAAACCCTGATTCATAGCTATCCGAGAGATCTCTAGTATCTCGGCTATATGCGAGTAGTTATCGAATAACTAACTTAGTAGTAAGATATTATAGTAAGCTATCTCCGGCTATCTTAATCTTTTTATTTAATATAATAATATAAGACTCGAGGCAGTATATAAGTAGTAAT